>VYXH01009031.1:1033064-1053064 GCA_013397275.1 Burhinus bistriatus
CCGCCGGGCAGCTACGGGCGGGGGCATCCGGCCGGAGGGAGGGGGAGCGGGGTCCCGGTTCTCCCTCTCGGGGGGTCCCATGGCGCCCCGAGCCCCACACACCGCACAGTGGGGTTCCCGCGGCATCCCGGCGTCCTGCCGTATCCCCTGCCCGCCGGCACTGCAGCCGGGAGTACAGCAGCCCGGTGCCCGGCGGCACCCGCCTTCCTACAGCGGGAAGCGTCTGGATCCGGCCCCCTGGGTCGTCCCAGCCTGTGCGGGCACATTCGGCCTGTGCCCCACGGGTGCACGCTCCCATGCGTGGGTCTGTGTCTCACGGCCCCCGCCGCGGGGAGCCGTCAGGGGCGGCGGGAAGGAAAGGGTGCCCCGGCTTCGGCGGGGGGGAGCTCAGCTTTCCTGTTTTCTTCTAGATCGCAGCCTAAAGCGTGAGCCCGCAGCTACTTGCTTTGATGTTTGAATGCCAGTGCTTGAAACTTCCTATCTCGACTGAAAAGTCAGAATCTTAATTTTACAGTTTGTTTGGTTTGTTTGTTTGTTTGTTTTTCTCATTTAAGAAAAAATCAGGCACTGCTTGAGGTTGAGCTGGCAGTAGGATCATTTGTGAACCTGCACAAATGGTTACTGCCGCAGCACCTTCCATTGGTAATCCTCTGACACTGTATTTTACATTTTCATTAACCCAGATTGCCATTAAAACATGACCAATGTACTTTCCCTCAGTCATGTTCTGCTTCCAATTCACAGATAATATTAAATAATTTCTTTATAACCAACGCAGTAGCAGGCAGCTAAACCTCACACACTCTTCATTTGGATTAAAGACCCCAGTCACTGTGGGTTAAATCACATACTCATAATTTGGGCAAAGATCATAGAAGCATAGAATAGTATCATAGAATCGTTTAGGTTGGAAAAGACCTTTAAGATCATCCAGTCCAACCATTGACCCTACTCTACCAGGTCTGCCACTAAACCACATCTCTAAGCACCATATCTACACGACTTTTAAACACCTCTAGGGATGGTGACTCAGCCATCTCCCTGNGCACGATCACTTCCCTGCTCCTGCTGGCCACACTATTCTTGATACAGGCCAAGATGCCATTGGCCTTCTTGGCTACCTGGGCGCACTGCTGGCTCATGTTCAGCCGACTGTCCACCAGGACCACCAGATCCTTTTCCGCCAGGCAGCTTTCCAGCCACTCGTCCCCAAGCCTGTAGCGTTGCCTGGGGTTGTTGTGACCCAAGTGCAGGACCCGGCACTTGGCCTT
Organism: Burhinus bistriatus; assembly: GCA_013397275.1. Taxonomy (NCBI): domain Eukaryota; kingdom Metazoa; phylum Chordata; class Aves; order Charadriiformes; family Burhinidae; genus Burhinus; species Burhinus bistriatus. Next base: position 1,034,336 of record VYXH01009031.1, read on the forward strand.
GTTAAACCTCATGCAGTTGGCTTCAGCCCATCGATCCAGCCTGTCCAGATCTCTCTGCAGAGCCTTCCTACCCTCAAGAAGATCAACACTCCCGCTTAATTTGGGGTCATCTGCAAACTTACTGAGGGTGCACTCAATCCCCTCATCCAGATCATCAATAAAGATATTAAACAAGGCTGGCCCCAAAACTGAGCCCTGAGGAACACCGCTTGAGACCTGCCGCCAGCTGGATTTAACACCATTCACCACAACTCTCTGGGATCGGCCGTCCAACCAGTTTTTAATCCAGCGATCCTCTTAGTAGAGAATGTTGATGATGGAAAACGACCCAAGCTTCACTTTACCAAGCTCAACCTATTGTTATGTGAGTTATGAACTTCCCAGCTCTTTGAAAGGGACCGATGCTGCAGAGCGCTACTTAGCACAGCCAGCAGTAATTATTAACTGGGATTTGGAAAGTGACCATGTGGACCGGTTTCCAGCTGCCAGTGGGAACATTTAGCAGGCAAAATTCTGTACTCAGCTGCAATTCAGTAAACACTGTGTGATCCGTGTTCTTTACAATTTTGATGTTAAGCAATGATTTCATTTCCATACATAGAATCACAAGCAAGCATTGTAAGCATACTACTTGTCTGATATAAAAATAAAAGCTGTTAAAAGGAGGAGATGATGGACAACCACACAACAATGTATTTAAAAATTGATGAGAGTGTAAGAAGGGGTTATTTAAAATGCTCTTTCAGGATAAGAATAGCTCAGAGGTTTCCCCTGCCCCCAAAACAATCCTGAAGACGTGTAAGTCTTTAAAGTTTAAACGCTCAGTGAAGTGAGATGGTGACTATTTCTTCTGTTTTCAGATATTTGAATATTAATTTCTGTTATTGTTTTTGGAGCATTTTTTACATTCAACCTTGGGTTTTGGGCATGCTGATTTGAGACGTAATTGAGAAGAGGACCAAGCAGATTGCTGACCTTTGAGGTGCTTTTGAACTTGAGAGTTAGCGAAAGAGTAAAGCAGTTGGTTTCAGGATCAGTGTCATGCACACTTTCCTCTATTAATTACATCTTGAGACACGCTTCTGGTTGAACCCCACCAACAGTACTCCTTCAGAGTCACGGGCTTTCTAACCGCATCCAAGTTGGCCTGACAATCATTCAATCAAAATGGGATCATTCATGCTTTTTAAATAGGCAGCTTTTCCGACACATGGAACCAGTGGAAGGTAATTAACAAAGAACCTCTGCGAAATGGCTTCAGAGGGGAAAAAGGAGGATGGATGAGATGAGGGAAAACTGATCCAGGATGACAGAGTAAAACAAAGCACTTCGTAACATATATTGTAATAAATACGTCTACTGAAAGTAGGAGTGCACTTCTTTCTCAGCATGGCATTGTGGGTGGCATTCCCTCACATTCTGAGGAGGCTGCAGAGAGACGCTCGCTGCCAAAATGCCCGTGAGTTTTAGGATACCACTACCCTCGCTCCCACCCCTAGAGGATCTCCTTCCCCATGGAAGTCAGCAGGACACATGAACCTGCCAGACCTACTTTGAGCATGAAGCCATTTGGTGTGCACCACGTCCCTCATGCCGCCAGGCCAGGTATTTCGAATGGTCCCTGGCCTTGGCTGCGGCATGGCCAAGGACTGTTTGCACGTGCCCGTCCCCTGGCTCTTCTGTGCTGCCCCTAATCTCGGACAGACGGGCAACCACAGGCATGAGGAAGCAGTAACACCGCTGCTTCGGCACTGAAACAGGCACTGATAACCTCCAAGTCAATAAGGCTTGCAGAAAGAAGGTGAACACGCTTATTATATTATTTAACCAAAAAGCAGCAAGGGAAAAGGCTGCGTCAATGGGCTGAGGCCAATGGTATGGAGTTCAACAAGGCCAAATGCCGGGTCCTGCACTTGGGTCAAAACAACCCCATGCAGCGCTACAGGCTTGGGGAAGAGTGGCTGGAAAGCTGCCTGGCAGAAAAGGACCTGGGGATGTTGGTCGACAGTCGACTGAATATGAGCCAGCAGTGTGCCCAGGTGGCCAAGAAGGCCAACAGCATCCTGGCCTGTGTCAGGAATAGTGTGGCCAGCAGGACTAGAGAAGTGATCGTCCCCTGTACTTGGCACTGGTGAGGCCCCACCTCGAATACTGTGTTCGGTTTTGGGTCCCTCACAACAAGAAAGACATTGAGGTGCTGGAGTGTGTCCAGAGAAGGGCAGCAGAGCTGGTGAGAGGTCTAGAGCATAAGTCTTATGAGGAGCGGCTGAGGGAATTGTTTAGCCTGGAGAAAAGGAGGCTGAGGGGAGACCTTATCGCTCTCTACAACTACCTGAAAGGAGGTTGTAGAGAGGTGGGGGTCGGTCTCTTCTCCCAAGTAACAAGTGATAGGACAAGAGAAAATGGCCTCAAGTTGCCCCCGGGGAGGTTTAGGATGGATATTAGGAAAAATTTCTTCACCGAAAGGGTTATCAAGCATTGGAACAGGCTGCCCAGGGAAGTGGTTGAATCACCATCCCTGGAGGTATTTAAGAGACGGGCAGACATAGCGCTTAGAGACACGGTTTAGTGGTGGTTTTGGCAGTGTTAGGTTCATGGTTGGACTCAATGATCTTAAAGGTGCCTTCCAATCTAGACAATTCCATGATTCTATGAAAAAAGACCCCACACGTATATGTCTCATCACCAAATGGCACAGCCTCTACCTGCTAACTAGATAGTCTTTGGCAACAGTTAACAAAAGGTTTATGTTCATGGAGAAAGTCCTGTAGCAATGTACTGGCTATTTCCACAGCCAGTATTTGAACAGGATTTGGATGATCTGAGGATCTCCTGAAATCTCCTGTGAGGCAATAGTTTTATAATGCTGGTGTCTAGAGAGGTAAATAAAACCAGGGAGGACAGGAATCTAGTAGATTATTAGACAAAAAACAGGGTGCTGTGAGAAGTTATGCACCTTTTTATATGTTCTTTGATATAGTCTAGAAAAGATAGGACTATCTTATTCAATTGCTTGAAAGTACTTAAGGTTAGTAGGCAGAAGAAAAACAGCTTTAGAAAAATGAAGATATATTTGAAAGGAAAGACCTGAAAGAAAATGAGGTTTCTGGCCTTATGCCACCCTTGACATGCACTCTGAAATGACTGCGTTTGGGTTATTTATGTATCATTCCCAAATAGCACAAGGCAAAGAGTCTGCCATTTAGACTACATTGCAGCATAGCATCCATCGTACCTGGAATAAACAGCACTTTTGTAGACACTCTCATAAACTGCAGAGACCCTGAGCTGAGCACCTGTGAGACAGAGCACAGACTGCACAGGGCACAGCGGGGGAGGCACAAGCTTCATCTTTTTCATCCATCAAGCACATACATAATTTTTATTCTGGATGTCACTGAGATGCTTGGGGAAGGCGGATTCCTCATATGCGTAACATGAGTGATGCCTCCACGGGCAGGAAACACGCAGCTGTGGTGGTCTGGGCCTCCTGCCTGCCTGGCTCTCTGCGGAGGGTACCGAACCCTCTGAGCCTACATCAGAGAGGGCTGGCGATGCTTGAACATACTTAGGAGAGGGTGGGATAGGCTCCAAGGCTTGCAGTTGCATGGTTGAAGCTGATACATGTCGGGGCTGCCACCAAAACAGATTGTCCTTGCTCCCCTGCCAGCCAGACCTCCTGTAGTGAATTATATTAATTAAACTAGTTGAAAACTAACTTTGATTTATTTAAGTGTTCTGGATAGGTTAGTTCTTTAGTCATGTTGTGACTGTAGGAAAATTAGGGTGAAAATGCACGTCCTGGGCTCAGGGAAAGAAACAGGCTGATCTATCAGGCGGGAGACCATAGGGAGATTAATTTGCATTTATCATTAAATGAGAGCCTAAAGATGTAGCTTAATTTATTTATACTTATAGCAACAAATTAGCTGGAATTTGGCTAGCATTCTGCAGGTGCACAGTCCAATCATCTCCATGTTTCCAGTTTTGAGTCTTTAGCTTGTGTCTTTATTAGTGTCTGAAAATCAGTGAGCTAATTTGATTCCCAAGACACAGTTGATGAAACTCCCAGATGATCCCGAGCTTGGACATACTAGAGGCAGCAGTGACTGCAGAGAAATAATGTGTAGGGTGCTGAGGGAAATAATACACATTAGTAAATATAACATTGGAAATTCAAACTGATGGCTAATACATCTAGGGAAAAAACCCTAAAATATACTTATTCGAGAGGACAAAAAAACCCAAGCCTCACAGAGATTAATCAACAGCTGCTGTTTTCAACCCTTTATTTTCTGCAGCCCCCAAAGTTTTCCATTATTTCAGCCTCCTGTAGACCAGTTGTCAGCAGGCATCAATATATTTGCTTTTCTTAGAGGCATGTCCCCTTGAAGCCACCCACCAACGTGGAGGTCCGCAGCTCTCTGGCTGAAAACCATCGAGCACTCTGACAGCAGGGCAGGGATTTTTCTGAAGAACTGAAGCCACACGTGGCTGGATTTTGAAAAGACCTTATCCCCTACCTACACCGAACTAAGGAGCGGATGTGGTGACACACTTGGTCAGCATCCAGCAGCAGCCTGAAGCCCTCAGCACGCTGCTCCAGGCACAGGGTCACCTTTGAAAGGACCCTTAAAATCCAAAATCCCCCACTGCTAAGACTGCCAGGCTTTCCATGTAACATAGGATTATATTTCCTGCATTGTGGAGATAAATCCCCATCACAGACCAGGTAGATAACAGGCCTCCTCTACAGAAGTCCGAAGGGACCATTCTTGATATATCATATTAATTTCAGAGTACTTCAGTGCTTGAAGGATGTAGAACTAGCAGAGACAGTTTAAGAAAAGAACAACACAAATTATTAAAGGTTTAAAGCTGACTTGTGAGCTCAGATTGGATGGGTCTGATATATGTGTACCTCAGTTGAAAGTGACAACTGAAGTGGAGCACAAAATAGCTGCCTACAAGTATCAGTCTGTTAAACACAAAGAAGATGGTGTATTTATTGTGTTTAAAAAGCAATTCACTAAAAGCAGTAAGAGATTTTTAGTTTTTTTTTTTTCCAAAAAGGAAAGGTTAGATTAAATACTAAGCAAATTGTGCTGACCAGGAAGTTTTTTACTGTGCTGAATAGCGTACCAAGGGGCTAGAGGCGTTTTAGAAATAGTATAAGATGAATCATTTCATATAAGATGGAGTTACTTTCTAATGTAAATCTGTGATCAGAAAGACTTGGCAACCAGGTAAGATGCCCTCTGCCTTCTATGCCCAGCTAATGACTGTCTTCAATACAAGAAATCCCCTACAAGAGGGGATTTTTAAGATGCTTTGAAAGGCTCCTCTGCAAGGTTTTTCACATCAGACACTCCCCCAGACATTGTCCTGTTGGAAAGGGGCCGTGTTTGCTTCTCACTTGCAGAAAGTCCACTTCAAATTTGGCAGAAACAAGACGGCCCAAAGGGAAATCACGGTAATTCACACGCAGCTCCCAACTCCTGGCAGCATGCCTCCATTGAAACCATGCTGCAAAGACCCCTCCTGCCAGCCATATCAGATCCCAGGAATCTGCAAAAGCAATTCTTAAGCTCAGATCTTTTAAATAGATTCAAACACAAAATGCATGTTCATTTGAAAGGATCCAGGAGATGGCAAAGGTAGTCAAGGTCTTCTGCATCGAGAACTGCTGTGCAAATGCCTGAGCATTCTCAGCTACGTTTCCAAGTAATTTAATCTTCATCATCTTTCTCCTGTAAGGATTGCAAAAGCCAGTTAATGTTTATGCGTTCACATGTTTTTGTCTTCCCACCTGCTCTGGTAAAGTAACAAAACTGTTATGACCTGTAATTAATTCTAGAGGTTTTATTTATTACCTCTGATTAAATTAATGCCCGTGTAATAATGAAGATACAAGAAGATATAATACACTATCAGGAGCAAGTGCAATTAAGCTACAAGCAACACTGTAAAAACACATTAGAGGTCTTGACTCACAGTTTTATGCAATAATATTTCACAATTTTTTCCATGTCAACAACATTATAATATGCATTTTCATATTTCAACTGGCTGAACTCATACAAGTACTAGGTCTTTTGATGAACTATTTAGGACACCAATGTCCAAAATGTTTGTGCTGCTGATTCCACTTCTTGTTTTACTTCCAGCATCACTCCCTGACTTCCAGTTGCAAAACCCACTTCTGCAATTTAGGACTGCCAAACCTCTTCTGGGAACCACACAGTCACTGTGACGCTGGAAAGGCTATCACATTTCAAGGTGTTTGACTAACATTTCCTAAGAAGACAGCCCCTCTAAGGACATGTAATTAAAACAATACATACATGTGGTTTAAGACAGTATTTCTCCAACTTTTTTCTTGTCTCAACTTCCAGTTCTCCAAAACACTGAAGGAAAAAACCAGTCCCTTAGCCCTTATAATCACATACAGCAAATCCCTGCAGAGCACTTGGGTGATAGAGGGGAAACCCAGGCAGGGGCTTCATGGCCACTGTTTCTGCAAAGGACAGCAGAGGAGTGTGACCATGACTTGCCCTGCCAATCACTTGACACCCCTCCACAGTGCTTAATAATGCTTCTGCACTCTGCCAGAGTTGAATCATGACTGCTTTCCTCTCCACCTTCAGTAGGTGCAGAAGACCTCTCTTCATCAGAGCTTCCAAAGCCCATTGGTAATGACCCCAGGAAGCCAAGAGGAAGTCCTGTTGATGACTTCTGGTATGATGGAAAGAAGAAGGTACTTCTCATATCACCACCCAGGATACCCTCCCTGCCCACCCTCCAGGGGCCTGACCCTTCCTCTCAGAGGCATTTTCATTCTCAAAGACATAGTTGTAGATAGACCCCATCCTCTCAGGACTTTTCTATGTTACCCAGTTTGACACTGAAATAAGACACTAAAATTATTCTGGTGCAACAGGAGAGGAATGCCCAGCCCTGTATAAGAAACTGCATTCCAAGAGTACCATTTATTTTTGGCATGGCATAGTAGCTATAGCATAGTGGGAATGGAAGAGCTGGCCTCCTAAAATGCTTTGGCACTCTTTAAGAAGAATGAAACAGACAGTGACTTTCATACCTTCTGGAATGTAATGAATTAAACTCGGTGATACAGGATCTTGAACAACAGAGCAAATTAGTGGTGCCAAGAACAAAGGTGGCAGAATCAGAGGTAAAGGTGCAAAGGCTCCATAACGTGTGACAAGGTGAAAAGCCCAGAGCAGAGAGGACAAAACTTCCTAAACGGACATTCCAACCTGCCCATTTTCTAACTGCACTTTTCTGTAGAGCAGTGGTGTTACAGCAGCGAAAGCAAATGACCTTGGTAGGAAAAAGGTATTGCTGCACTAACACGCTACTGAAAGCGTAGCTGCTGGCATTCAGTCGTGCTAGGCAGTCTCAAAGGAAGCCTGAAGTGGAGCGGCCAGTGTTAGCAGCGACTTCCTCCAGGGCTGTTTCCTGATCCAAAATCCCCACACTAATTCATCTTCCAAGATCAAAAAAGCCTTCAGGAGTTCAGCAATAGTTAGGTGATTTGGGGAAAAAAAAAAAAAAAACAAAACCCAAACCACCTCCAAAAGTATGCCAGCATTCTTTATAGTGCCCCATCTTGTTTCTGTATGAAGATGGGCAGTGGTATTTCTACCATAGCTGTCTTTTGTACAGCTATCTACCAGCTGTACAGCTGTCTACCATAGCTGTCTTTTGTCTGGGTACAATCCACCTTAGCTAAAAGTATGGCCTAGAAAGCTGGCAGAATTTCCACTTTGCTTTGCTGCACTTGGAGCCAGAGGTTCTTGTTGTTTTAAAGATTTCCTTTAGGTGCTTACCCTGGTTTTCCTTTGAACAACCATCCCCCGGAATATCGTCAGTGTAGACAGTAAAACATTTTTGAAATCATGACATAACCATGCCTTTTTCTCAGTCCAAGATGACTCAAGGCACACAAGAGCTGCAGAACAGAAAGACATGAAAGTATATTGTCTCCTTAAAGTTATTATGGTCTCTGTCCTGCCTATATGCAGCAGGGTCTGATGCTGTACTCCTGTTCCATGGGATTTCTCATAGCCCTCCACGCACAGGGACCCTACGACCAGCTTGAAGTCGCACAAAACTCTGCTGCTTTCCATTTTTGTGAATCCTGCCTGCCCGTTTGGCAGCTGTGGAGGAGCCAGCATCTCCCACCATAAAGCTTGACGCTGAGTTACCACCCGAGCCACATCGGGGTTGAGCATGCCAGGGCTGCCGGGGCTGCCACCACTGCCAGGGCTGGGCATGGTGGTGTGGCTGGAGGTGTAGGGAGGAACCACCATTTCTGCTCACCTCCTGAGGATTTCAAACCACCCGTGAGGAGCTGCAGCTGCAAGAATGGCACAACTGTGTCACAGCACAAAGCTGATTGCCACAGAAGTGTCAGTGCTTTGAGACAAGTTTTAAAATGTGTATGTGAGTGCCTTTTGAAGTAGCCTTTAAGAGGATTTTTTCTGCCAATTTTCTACTCTTTTTTGTGCACTGGGGATCCCCAAAGGAGCATTTCTGTTGTGATTCTTACATCTTCCCACTGATCTGCTATGACACTCAAGGTTACGCTGAGACTGTACTCGGCACATAGCTGATATTACTGGGTAGGAACTGTGCTGCGCATGCCTAGGACTGGGTTTGAACCTGCTCTCTTTGATCAGTACAGCATTTCTGCTTCTACCTGACTGATACATTCTGTGTGAAAGCTCTGTGATTTCCTCTTGTTTTGGCTGCTGGCTAATTTAAATGTGACACCCAACATTTCAACAAAATTTGGAGGCTTTTTCACCACCCATGTTTTTGCAGGTAGGCAAACAAGACATTAGTCTTTGAAACAAACATGGCCACAGAACAATTAAAATTGGGAATGCATCATTCAAAAGAAAATAGCTATAACTCTCACTTCCTTTTTTTATGATACTGCTATCAACAATTATTTTTTTTTCTGTTCTGGACTACCAATTCGCATGGTTTCTAATGATGTCCTGAGTTGTTTCTCCCTCACTTCCATGAAGCTGGTGACTATATACATGTCCACATTTTCTATTCCTTTCAGGAATAAAATATTCATCACACACTTAGAGAAATGCACTCAACCATCTCCCTAGTCTTTACAGGAGAGGTAGAAAGATTTGAAAACATGCTCTGCTTGCCTTCCCATTTGCACAGATGAATGGGTTTACTTGGAAGTCTTTTCTTTTAATCTTTGTTTTACTTTGCCTTTTTTGTAAGTGTCTTAAGCCCACAAAGCCTTTCCTTCCATTCTTGTAATGGTGCAATAGTAACAAATTAAAATGTTTTTACGTATTTATTTGTCTCATAAGCCACTCACTCCTTATATACTTTGGGAAAACCCAACAAGTCAACAGAACCTGAATTTTCAGAAGCTATTGCTGCTTTTGAGTGCGCAGGTCTAGACCTAGCTTTGCAGAAGTAATCAGCATATAGTTGACAATGATAGCAACTGTGAAATCAATCCCTTCGGCGTTCTGGTACTGAGTGTCAAGGAGAGCTCGTAAAAGTAGTTTCTGCTTTTGAAAACTTTGGACTTAAGCCAGAGCTTTCATCTCCTTATCTATGAAAATGGAATATGGCTTAAAAACCTCTCCAACAGCTCATGAAGGTTCACTAATGTTTATAAAACACTTGGAATTGAAAAACACTGAGTATTACCGATTATTTTTTAATTCCTGTTGTCTTGCACCTTCACGTTCCTTTCACATGTCGAAGAAAAGGATTTTGCGGGCAGTAGAACCAGCAAAACCTGTAACGGCCTCCACTGTCCTGTCTGCCTTCCCTTACTGTAACAGTCTCTCTGTACCCCCCTCCCCAGATCCCCACGTTGCCTTTGCACCTTAATCCCCTTTTCCCGCAATGCCTCCTGTCTCCCCTCCTTGCAGCGTGGCCCAGGACTCCCTCCCAAGGCCTCCGCGATGAGGCCAGCTGGTCTGACACATCTGCAGAGTGGCCAAGAAGTGGGAGCATGAAAATTGCTTAGACTTGAGAGACCAAAGAGCAAAAATGAGGGCAGACTCCACTCCTTCTTCACCAATCTTCACGCTGACAGAGCTTGTAAAGCTCCATCTCTTCCAGGCCTCTGCCTCTCTTTTGGTTGAAATTAGCCATAAGTTTAAGAGTTACTGGGAACAGGGAGGTTGGTACAAGACTGTGTAAATACAGGGTTGGTTTCTTCCTTTCCTGATCAAGTAGACATTTGAAATGCTCTGAACATTCAGATCATAAATAAACCGCTCTGAGCAAACTCACTTTTTCCTGTTGAAACCATTTATCTAAAAGCAGTATTGACATTTCTCTGCTGCTTTTGGCAAGGTTGTACTCACAGTGGTGGTCGTATGTGAGTTGATCCATTCGTGGTACAGATTAAGTCTTCTGAAGGACACAGTAGTTTGTCTCAGAAGCGCTTATGCTCTCCAGGAACAAGACTCAGGACCTTAACAAAAAAGCATTTTTAGAAGCATTTTCATGCTATCAAACTATCCTGTAGTAGCTCTCAGCCCAACTACCTTGTGCCAATGTGACATAAACTTTACTCTTGCACCGGCATGGTCTGTGGAAGCTGCAGTAACTCCTTCTGGCTAGAGGAAGGATGTTGTAAACCGAGGAGCTTGCTGGGGCATGCCATCTTCTAAAGACAAAGAACATATCTGCAAAAATACAGGAACACGTACATCCATACAGGCACTTTGTATACCTACATGGAGAATGTAGTGAGCTAACAGGGGAACCGAAATTAAGCTAGTTGTGTTAGCGCTTTGCCCTTTTTTGGCTGAGAAGTAGCCCTGGGACTCGGGAGACCTGACTATTTCAGTTCTGCTACACATTCACAGCTCTGGCAAGTTATACCTCTGCCTGCTTCTTGCTGTAGGCTTTACCCTGACTTACATATGTGGGTGTGGATACCCAGACAAACCAAACGTGCCCGAAAGCACACATTTGATTCACAGGTCCATATTTAAGTCCACATGAAGAGTTTTGGGAGGGCAGCTAGGACTTCAAAGCATCACTGGTATGAACTGCCTAAGGAACTGTTTCACCGCATGCTGCAGGAAGATGTGTTTGTCTTCCTCAACCCCTGCTCACAGACGTTCCTAGTCCATTATTAAACTACCAAAAATAAAATACTTCTGATTCAGCATTTTCTCCTTTGTGTCCTCTCCAGCTGCTGCCCAGGCATGGATCCTGCACCAGTGAATGAGCTGTTCCTGTTTTGGACTGTGATGTTATTTCAGAGGGATGCACACAGAAGGCTCTGACTATGAAGGGCATTTCAGTGGTGTTTTTTTTAACCCTTACTTGACAGTGATGGTTCCTGGCAAAGAAATGGTGCTGCTGATGTAGCAGAAGGGAGACAGCTGTTGTTTGCCTCAGCCCTCGCCAGCTGAGGTCTCTGGTGCCACGGGGTTGTGAAATTGCATCAAGATCTAGAGTAGGGGTGATGAGCAGCAGCTACAGAACTATTACAAAGGGAAAGCCACCTTCATGGAGCCCTGTGAAGAGCCTGCTCTGACCCACAGATGCTATAATAAAGCAGGGAGGGGGGCCAGTGCACGAATGGATCATTGCTACTAACCAGGGGAATGGCTGTGCCAGGCTTAGGTAACTATTTTCATGTTGATTAGACAACTTCTAATGCTATGATAGTAAAATGTTTGTGCTGTGGTTGCTGATGCCAAACCACAGGCTCCGGTGGCTAACACATGTGAAATAGTAGCTGGCTGAGGAAGGATGCACTGTTCTGACTGCACTGACTGCGTGTGTCTGTCCTTGGTGTGATCTCTGCAAGAAATCCAGGAATGATTGGCGGCCAGGGACATAGATCTGCAGACGGTGGCTGATCACAGGGAAACATTGATGGACACAAGCACGGAATGCATAGTGCATGAAACAAGGATCCCAAGGAAAGCTAGGGTTCTCCCTTTGAAGAAGGGACTCAGTTTATTTCCAGTAATATACTTACAAACAGAATGTTTCTGCCCATTATTATGTTATTTGACCCATCTCACCATCTTCTGTCCTGGCATGTGAAATTACATGCTGAGGTCAGATCACCTAATGGGAAGAGAAGGTTTAATTATATATTAAACACTTGCAGAATGGTTTCAGTTGCTGAAGGCAAAATGGCTCAGCCTTCAAACTTGTGCGGATGCCAGCGTGCCCTGTGCCATTTGTGTTAACACAGCACTCTGCACCTTCACAGCTTCTGTGAGGGTGTCAGCTAAGGACGCCAGTCTCCTGTGATAGGCAGGGACAGCAAGAGAAATCAGGGATGCCACAGGGTCTCATGTGGCTGTACTGCAAGTGGCACGCTTGTGTGCTTTTGTGCATCCCAATTTGTGTATGTGAGAGGAAGACTTCCATGCTGTAGGTGCTTTCTGACTCTTCCTCCTCTCCCATGCACTCCAAGGCCAACCATGTTTAAAAAATCTGGATCTGTGTCCAAAATCACTATGCACTTGGAGGAGTATAGGGAACCTTTTTCCCCCCACCCCCCAACAGATTCCTGCCTTGTCATCTTATCTAAGGAGAAAACTGTATTCTTTTTTTGTTAAGGGGGGCGTAGGGGGTGGGGAGAAGAGAATTTTCTTATTTACATTGTTCATTACAACAAGGTCACTGATTTTTTGGTATCTCTTTTATCTTATCTCTACCCATTAGCTTGTTCCGAATCCCTTGCAAGACAGTAGTTTCCAGACACTCAAATACTTCAGATTTAAGCTTGAAGGAATTTGGGAAACAAGTAGCTTGGGTTTAATGAGGAAGGGTAGGGCAATTGAAGAAAAGGCATGTAACCAACACTGATTTAAATACATTTTTAGGGTACTGACTTGTTGGAATTCCCTAACAGAAGAAGCTGCTTCCCAGAGCTGTGACAAGAGACCTTATCTCTTTGCTAAAAAGATGTTTAAATGTTATCTGCTGACCAGAATATTAGCGAATAGGGATGAACTAAAGGAAGCTTAGTCTCTTAAATGATCTTATGCATTTCTCCATTAAAAAAATTCTCAAACATCACAATAAGGATGTTAGGAAGGCATTAGCAGATGTTGGAGAAGCTGTCTGAAAACCAAAACTGCTTTTCATTTTACCTGTGTGCCCTTCTCCCATAATGTGGCATCATACTACGTATCTCCAAGGTGTTTAGGTGCTTCTGTTGACACTTAGACTTAAAATACAGGTCACTGGGGACAATGCTGTGATGATGAAATATAAGAGAACATATATGTCACAACGGAAATATGAACTCATGTTCACTAGGTTTACAATCTTAGCTTTATCTTCAGACTACTTCCCAGGCATCTGGACTATTTTCCAGACATTGCTGCAAACACAGGTAGAGTAAATAAACAATTATGTTACATACTTCCCTCCAACACAGAAATGCACACATGCTGCTCAGGACCATATCTTACAGTTGAAGAGGCAGGTGGTCAGGCAGCCAGGGGACAGGCTGGGCTTCTGCCTTGGTCTGAATATACTTGGCACGTTCGGTAGGTAAAAGTCTCCCAACAGTGACACTGGAAAAAATCAGAGATTGCACACAACTTAATATATGGGCATATCTGCACTCTTCATTTGATGCAGCACACGCACTTGCAATGGGGTTATCAACTGACTGGTTAGATGTGAACCTGTCCTTATTTCTCCAGTGTATATTACTCTCCATGACAGGAATTACCTGGGAAACACTTGTCAGGTAACGGGAAAGGCAGCAATGACCACTTCTCCAGCACTGGCTTTGCATTTCTTTACCACCATGTTTCTTGAGCCGCCACAGAGAAGCTCCCCAGAACATGACTTCAACATTAAGTCCCTTTGGGATATAAAGAAAAACCCCAAGCGTGCTCTGACCCCTACCTCCCACGTGTCCAACACCCCGGATCCTTCCCTTCCCCCGTGCCACCTCTCTCTCCCCACCCCTGCAATACTGCAAAGCACCCAGGAGAGCCCCTCCAGAAGTACCTCTGAACTGCCACCCCAGCCCCTCTTGTTCTTCTGCCTTCAGGAGACCACATGCATCACGGCAGCGTTACAGCCACCCACAAGTTGACTCCCAGCGTGTCGCTGCCTACCCGCTGAATTCAAGCAGTACTTTCTTCTCCAGAGAGGGAACCGATGAGCTCTCTCCTCTGGCCCAGCCACTGATTTTCATAAAACTCACGTGCATTTAACACTTTTGAAAGAATTCTGCCTCTCTGTTGGATCTAGCTGGAAAGATTAATGGTCAGAAGTTGATGGGGGGAGGGAAGGGGGGAAGGGAACTGATTTGATAGACAGACAAATAGACAATGTGATTGCATCAGTCTCATTTCCTTAGGAAACTGGGCTAAAAATAAAAGGCTTTATTTGCCCCTGGGAATAAAGTACAATGTCTCTCACATCTTTACAAAACATTTGTTTCTATGTATACTTATAAATAGTCAGGATGGGAGAGGAAGTTTGCACTGGATTTTGAGCAGAGAATTAAAAGGAAGAGCAGGAGGTGCGTGAATTTCAAAACCTGGGATCCTTTTAGACATACGACAGCACAGCAACGAATGCAGGGTCTTGTACACCAACGCCACATTACTCGTGTGTGTACATTGTTGGCCTGCAAACCAACTGCCCGTAGGACAATTTTTCACAACACTGCAGGAGGAATGCACTTTTTCCACACCGATGATGGATGATGTGCTTTAGATCAAATCCTTCATGCACTTTGAAGTCAGCAGACTCTCACAGGTGTAAGTGAGCAACACAGAAATTGCTATATTTGATTGGATTTATGGTCTAGAGATTCCTGTCTGACAGCGACCAAGACTAGCTACTTCAGAGGAAATACTCCCCAAAAGGCCTCATCCATCATTAATAGATTGTGTAAGCTGAAGAAGCACTTACACGCCTTCTAAATTTCTCCTTTCCTGTATTAACTCTAGATATTTTTGTTCCCTTTGAAAATGTCGTATGTCTCCTTACAACCTTGGCCTTGGCGATAGTCTGTGGCACTAAGATCTTTTTATGCATGCTATATATAAAATGCTTTTTGTTTACAAGGTTTGAATTTACTACCTTTCGGTTTCATTGAACTGGCAGCATTGTAGACTTGGGCTTTTATAGTCATACTTAACAGACGGGGAACAAAGTAGTTCCACATCCTCTAGAAACTTGATTGTTGCAAGACACAAGTGCTGACATAACATCAAAAAGAAGGGACTGGTTTGTACAGCAGGAGCCGAGGGAGACTTCCCTCATGGCAGGTTGGCAGAACAGAAGCTGTTGTATCGTCCATCTCCTTTGCTTTTGCACTGCCTTTTAGTTTTTGCTTCAATGGCCTATGCACTGAAGCCCCTTCTTCCTGAGACACGCTAGAATTTCCAGTACAGGGATACTTTGCAGTCCCAGCAAACGCTGTACTGAGGACTGTCGCTAGAGGCAGTCCTTGTCCTGAAGAATTTATGTTTAAAATATGAAAGACCAGCACAGGCTGAGAAAAAGGGATGCAATACACTGTTAGAAGATAAGAAAAGGAACATATATGTTGCCTGCATGTATAGCTGGGGCTCTCACCTCAACTCGGCTTCAGACTTGATCTCGCTTCCCCAGGGGATTCAGCACAACTTTAGCGATGGGATTGATCTGTCCTAACTTAGAGGTCAAAAATGAAACATCTGAGCTGACCATTCTACAATCCCTCTGTGGTCAGCCAAGAGAATTAGGCATTTCCAGGAGATGGTTCATGTGTCCTGTCTTAAATAAAATGGTAACAGCCATTTCTTCTGTCTACAATTATATGCATCTGAGATTTCTTCTCAGATTGGTTTAAAACCCACGCATCACTCTACTGCTTTCAGCAGAGTTACTCGTTACTACCACCATCTATTCAAGATAGATTATTTTTTCCATTTCCAAATTTGTCAACCAAATGAAGATGGTCTTCTTGATCATCTCTGTCACTAGTTAGAAGTCAGTGTCTCTGGTACGGGAAGAAAGAGAATTTTACTTACCTTTTAATCACAAAATATGTGCCTATGCCTGTCTTAGGTACCTTAGTTGTTAAATAGTTTTGAATCTCTTAGGTAACCTCTGAGAATCGTGTATCTTAATTTCAGCCTAACTTGCACACTGGGAACTACTACTAATTGAAAAAGCATCTTAGACTTCAAAGTCATTTACATATTCTCAGAAATATCCTCATGATCTTGAAAGCAAAGCACAGAGATTGGAAAAAAAATAGGAATAAAATGGTAATCAAAGCAGCTGATTATTTTTTTTTAAGCTCAGAAGCAAAACCCTGTCTAATTATACTCAACTGCAATAAAGCCTGAGTCATGACTTGTCAGATGATCCTTTTGGTTGATGTGGTTACAAACCAACAGCTGCACATTGGGAAAGCAAGCAAAATTAAGACCTTACAAAAGCATAAGCCTTCCTTGTTTCCCTGGTCCTTTGCTTTTCTCTCTCTCTCTGTATTACCTTATGTTCAACCAACCCACAGGGCAGAAAGTGTATTTCCTAATATCTTGGCAGTATCATGCACATTTATGTTGCTATACAGATAATTGATGTGTAAAGAATATGAGCGATACTGTGAAAAGCCAGAAGCATAGGGTTAATACTTGATGTAAACTTGACTTGTATTCACTTGTTATAAACAATCCCTGAAAAACACATGTCACAGCACTGGAAAAAGAAGGTCTTCACTTACAACACAAGGAAAATATATGGCTGGTGCAGCTGGCAATGCTGCTGTTGGTTTTATGTCCAAGAAGCCACACACACAGGCTAGTCAGGGCAATGTACGGCTGCTTCACATCTTGCTCACTGAATTCACAGAAAGCCCTCCTGAAAACAAAACTCTGCATAGGATGTAACTACTGAGTTATTAATCAAAAGGGAACTGCCATCTTGTCTTACGTTGATGTGTATGTTTGCTGATTTCATTTTTCTTTTTGTGTTTCTTAGTACACCCACTTAGGGTGGGTGGGGGTTATAAGGGTGTCTTATAACTCAGCTATCTCCAATCTAGAGGGCATCCTTCGGCAGTTTACTTTGCTATGGAGCTAACGCGTTGCATTCTCTGACAGCACTGACTGGATGTAGATCATCAATATCTTTATCATGACCAGAGCAGATAAGCAAAGCTGTGTCTGGATACAGCGATTTTGTCTTTTTCCCTTTTATTTCCTTCTACCAAGGATTGTGGCTTGCTTGTTTCAAGACACCGAAAATCATACACTTCTAATGTGGCTGACTGTAACAAACAGATTGCGGGAGAGGTGGGGAGACGTTCAGTAGCTAGAGATTGTGGATTTTTTTTAGTAGAGAGATATTGTGTTGCATTTGCCTTGTCTCTGAATCACATTAAATATACACACTCTTAAAAGGCTATTGAAATGTTCAAATGTCAATGTTTCAAATGAAAATCAATAGCATGCTATTAGGCTCATTATATTGCTGTTATGCCTCATTAAAATGTATTTAAAAGCTTTCAGCATAAAACAGGAGATGGGATGAATAACAAAACACTTTGAGGATGTGCGGCATACTTAGAAAGGAATGAAGAGTCAGGCACAAGAGAAACTTTGCAAGCAGTTGGAAAGCAAAGAGCTCACTGGGTGTTTGAAACATACGGGAACATGAGAAAATGCATGACGCAGAACGCTGAGGATACAAATCAGTGGAGCTGCACCACTGCTGGAGGAAAACAAAATCATCAAGTGTTTTTAAAGATACTTTTATAAATGGGTCTTAGCAGTTTGAGGTTCTCTCTTTGCCTGGTCTATATGTATCACTATACCACAATGTTCATTAGCGCCCCTAAAAATACTACTGACATTTTGCCTTCTTGCACAAAAGGATTGTATCAGGTCCTAAAAGCGCATTTAAAAATTAGCTTTTCCAAGCATCTTTCTGGTCAAATGTCATGTGCAAAAGTGTCACATGATCAGATACTCTAACTTACTTCTTCCCTATCTGAAATTGATTTCTAATGAAAAACTTTTGGTTTAATATTTAAATAGGCATGCATGTATTTCTATACATGAGTAAGTATGTACATATACAATTATATACATATGAGAGAAAGAGAGTTTCTGTACTAAATTTCTGAAATTTTCTTTCTAAAGGGAAAGAACAGGAAGAAGTGACTCTCTCAATGGCTGGGAGTTTAAATGGGCAAGAGGGACAACAGATTTCCAGTCCCTACACCAATGTACTGGAATGCTGCAATGGATGGCTATAAGCTCTTCAGAAGGGATAGGCAGGGAAGGAGAGGAGGTGGGGTGGCTCTATATGTTAGGGAGTGTTTTGATTGTATAGACCTCAGTGACCGTGAAGGCGAGGTTGAGTGCTTATGGGTAAGGATGAGGGGGAAGGCCAACAAGGCAAATACCCTGTTGGGAGTCTGTTATAGATCACCCAATCAGGATGAAGCAATAGACGAAGCATTCTACAAGCGGCTGACGGAAGTCTCACAATCCCCAGCCCTTGTCCTAGTGGGGGACTTCAACTTACCAGACATCTGCTGGAAATACAACACAGCAGAGAGGAAACCGTCTAGGCGATTCCTGGAGTGTGTGGAAGATAACTTCCTGACGCAATGGGTAAGTGAGCCTACCAGGGGAGGTGCCTTGCTAGACCTGCTGCTCACAAATAGAGAAGATCTGGTGGGTGATGTGGTGGTCGGAGGCC
>VYXH01009032.1:1972-18167 GCA_013397275.1 Burhinus bistriatus
GGCCATGTCCCCCCTCCTCAATTGTCCCCTCTCCCCCCAGGCTGTCCCTGCTGCCACCGGCCCTCACGCTGGAGCAGGGCCTGCTCGCCCTCACCTGTTTCCACGCCACCTTCCTGCGCCAATTCTCCTGATGGTGCCTCCCTGCCGAAACCCACCGCCGCAGGGTGCCGGGGGGCTGCGGGGTCGGCGGGGGGGGACGCGACCGTACCGTAACCGCACCAGCGGGAGCCCAAGGAAAGGCACAAATGGCAGACGGGGGCCATGGCAGCGTTTATTGGCACGGCCGCGATGCCCCGAGGGGCGTCCAGTGTCACAGGGACCCGATCTGGCTCGGAGGAGTCCCCACGGTGTGGCCAGATCCTGGGTGATGCCCCACAGCTGAGCCTCAGCACCAGCCCCTGGTGACATGGGGTGGCTTTGGGACATGCCTGGCCATAGGAGCAATGAGCCCACCTGAACCTGAGGTAGCCCCATAAGATGCACCACGGGTTGGGGTCTTGTCCCCTGGAGCCCCCAGGCATTGGGGACACCCATATGAGGACATCCCTGAGGACACCCATGTCCTCGTTGACTCCATCACGGGGTGGGAGTGGGGTCCATGCCACCCCGGAGCTGGAGGAGGAGGTGGGCATGGAGAAGGGACTGCCTCCCATGGGATGTGGTGGGCACGGAGGGGATGGGGACAAGGATGGGTGGCATGGGGGGACCTGTGCCATCCCCCCGACCCCCCTCAGAGCTCGGGGAAGACGCTGTAGACCTCGACCTCGCAGAGAGCCAGCTGCTCCTCCCGGCCGGGGATGGTGACGGTGACATAGCGGCCCTGCAGCCCCTGGCAGCAGATGGTGCTGAGTGAGCCGGGGCCGGCGTCCGTGATGATGCCGCAGCTGCTGGGGAGGAAGAGATGGGGCTCAGGAGATGGCGACACTGGTGGGGCAGTGATGCCCCTCTCAAAACCCCCCATTTTTGGCTCACATGGGGTTGTCTTTGCCGCGCTCGGCTGGCGCATCCCCAACGTGGACCTGCGCTCCCCGCAGCCGCTGCCAGCAGCAATCCTGCCGGTTCTTCACCACCACGGCTGCCACGGCACGCCGCCCGCCCAGGTCCACGCTCCACCACGGCTCCCGCTCTCGCCGCGTGTGGCTGCAAGAGCCGTGCTGCCAGATGCCATCCCGGTTCCCATCCACCGCCTTGGACGCGATGCCGGAGCCGTTGGAGGTGGAAGATTGCGTCGCCCGCTGCTCCCGTGCCACGTTGGGGGCTGCGAACACCAGGAGTGGGGTGGGTGGGTGCCGTGGTGCCCGAGGAGAGGAGGGGGCACTGCCAGCAGCTCACCTCCGGGCAGCGGGGCGCAGCCTTGCCGTATCACCTCCACCTCACACAGCACCAGCGCGTCCTCCCGGCCGGGGACGAGGATGGAGACGTAACGACCGCGAAGCCCGTGGCAGCAGATGGTGCTGACCGAACCAGGGCCGGCGTCCGTGATGGTGCCGCAGCTGCCCGGAGAGAGAGGAGGAGGATGAGCCGACACAGTCCTGGCAGGGGTGCTGGTGGTGGTGATGGGTGTGGGGCTTACACGGGGTTGTGTCGGCCACGGTCGACCAGGGAGTTGCCGACGTGGACCTCAGCACCCTTCAGCCTCTCCCAGCAGCAGTCGTAGCGGTTCTTCACCACCACGGCGTAGATGGCATGCCGGCGGCCGAGATCTACACGCCACCATGGCTCCGGCTCCTCCGTGGTGTGGGCACAGGAGCCATGCTCCCAGTTGCCATCCCGGTTCCCATCCACGGCATTGGCGGCGCTGCTGCTGGCATCCAGCACGGAGGACTGGGTGGCCGGGCGGCCCAGGGCCACATTCTGGGCTGTGGAAACAGAAGGGCTGGGGGTGGCATGTCCCCAGAAACACCCCCCGGTGCCCACTCGGTCCACTCACCCCCCGGCAGCACGGCACAGCCCTGCTCCACCACCTCCACCTCGCACAGGCTCAGCCGCTCCTCCTGGTCGGGGATGGTGATGGTGACGTAGCGGCCGCGCAGCCCACGGCAGCAGATGGTGCTGGTGGAGCCGGGGCCGGTGTCTGTGATGGTGCCGCAGCTGCTGGGGACAGGGACAGAGGTGAGCGAGTGCCGAAGCAGCTGTGCACCGTGGGGCTGGTGCAGTGTCACTCACACGGGGTTGTTGGTGCCGTGGCCAGCAAGGGAGTCCCCGACGTGCACACGGGCGCCCTTCAGCCGGTGCCAGCAGCAGTCCAGGCGGTTCCTCACCACCACGGCTGCCACGGCGCGGCGCCGGCCCAGGTCCACCATCCACCATGGCTCTGGCTCCCTCTCGGTTTGGGAGCAGGAGCCATGCTGCCAGTTACCGTCCCGGTTCCCATCCACAGCATTGATGGCGCTGCCGACCCTGCCAGCTGTGGAGGACTGTGCCGCTGGGCGCCGCAGGGCCAAGTTTTGGGCTGGGAGACATCACGGGACAGTGATGCCGGCTCTGGGCATCACCCCACAGACACAGAGCCAGCACTAGGGATTGTTCTCTCCCCGTCCCTCCAGGACCACCACACCACATCCCGGCACAGCAGTGTGCCACCAGCTTAGGGATATGTGTGACATCCCTGTCCCCCACACCTCCTGTTTCCCCTGGCGCTGCAGAGACTGAATCACCCCTGCAAGGCTTGGGGACATCAGTGCTCGCCAGTGGCCATCCGGCACATGCCGGCTCCTGCCAGGGGGATCTTTTGGTCCTTACCACTGGGCAGGGGGACACAGCTCTGCGCTGTCACTTCCACTTCACAGAGGACGAGGAAATCCTCTCGGCCCGGGATGATGACGGAGACGTAGCGACCCGGCAGCCCGTTGCAGCAGATGGTGCTGGTGAAGCCAGGGCCGGTGTCCAAGATGGCCCCGCAGCTGCCAGGAGGGAACCGTCACATCTACAACCGGTGGGAGAATCCCGTGCTCGGGTAGGGACCTCGCTGGGGACCCCACTCACACGGGGTTGCGCTTGCCGTGGTCAGTCAGGGAGTCCCCGACGTGGACCTGGGCGCCGAGGAGGCTCTCCCAGCAGCAGTCGTGGCGGTTGGTGACGGTGACAGCGTAGACAGTGTGCCGGTAGCCCAGGTCCACGTGCCACCATGGCTCCAGCTCTTTCTCAGTATGGGCACAAGAGCCGCGCTCCCAGTTGGTGTCACCATTCCCATCCACGGCGTTGACGGCCAGGCTGATGGCATTCATTGTGGACGACTGGGCGACGGCACGACCCCGCGCCATGTTGGGGGCTGGAATTGCCAGAGAGAGCGTGGCGCGAGACTGTCGGCTCCAGCTGCCGCCCCACCGGCTCTCCACAAGCCCCTCACCTCCGGGCAGCGGGACGCAGCCCTGCAGCACCACCTCCACCTCGCACAGCACCAGCGTGTCCTCCCGGCCAGGAATGAGGATGGAGACGTAGCGACCCGGCAGCCCGGTACAGCAGATGGTGTTGAGAGAGCCGGGGCCGGCGTCCGTGATGATGCCGCAGCTGCTGGGGAGGAAGAGATGGGGCTTAGGAGATGGTGACACTGGTGGGGCAGTAACGCCCCCCTCAAAACCCCCTGGTTTTGGCTCACATGGGGTTGTCCTTGCCGCGCTCAGCTGGCGCGTCCCCAACGTGGACCTGCGCTCCCCGCAGCCGCTGCCAGCAGCAATCCTGCCGGTTCTTCACCACCACGGCCGCCACGGTGCGCCGTCCACCCAGGTCCACGCTCCACCACGGCTCCCGCTCTCGCAGCGTGCGGGCGCAGGAGCTGTGCTGCCAGANGCGCGAGACTGTCGGCTCCAGCTGCCGCCCCACCGGCTCTCCACAAGCCCCTCACCTCCGGGCAGCGGGACGCAGCCCTGCAGCACCACCTCCACCTCGCACAGCACCAGCGTGTCCTCCCGGCCAGGAATGAGGATGGAGACGTAGCGACCCGGCAGCCCGGTACAGCAGATGGTGTTGAGAGAGCCGGGGCCGGCGTCCGTGATGATGCCGCAGCTGCTGGGGAGGAAGAGATGGGGCTTAGGAGATGGTGACACTGGTGGGGCAGTAACGCCCCCCTCAAAACCCCCTGGTTTTGGCTCACATGGGGTTGTCCTTGCCGCGCTCAGCTGGCGCGTCCCCAACGTGGACCTGCGCTCCCCGCAGCCGCTGCCAGCAGCAATCCTGCCGGTTCTTCACCACCACGGCCGCCACGGTGCGCCGTCCACCCAGGTCCACGCTCCACCACGGCTCCCGCTCTCGCAGCGTGCGGGCGCAGGAGCTGTGCTGCCAGATGCCGTCCCGGTTCCCGTCCACCGCGTTGGCGGCGATGCTGATGTTGGGGAAGACCGAGGACTGGCTGGCCGGGCGCCCCAGCGCCGCGTTATAAGCTGCCAAGGGTGGTGGTGCGGTCAGCCCATCACTGGGGCATCCTGGCGAGGCTTTGTCGCACCAGGAGCGACCTGATGGATGCTCCCACCAGCAAGGAAGGGCAAAGGGTTGGGAACTCACCAGCCGGTGGGAGGAGACAGCCCTGGGCAGCCACATCCTGTGCCAGGACCTCGCCGAGCAGCAGCAGAGCCCAGGGCAGCGCCATGGCCTGGGGGCTGTGGAGGAAGGGGGATGTGGCAGTCGAGGACCACCCTGATTCCCTGAGGAGAGGGTCCCGACCCACTCTCCTCGTGTATCCTGAACCCACCAGCTCCCACAGGTCTCGCCATGGGCGCTTACCACAAGACACGCTGGTGAGGGAAGGCTGGCGAGTCCCCACTGTCCCCTCTTCTGAAGTTCTTGCCACCGGCGGACCCTCACCACCTCCCTGCTCCGGCACAATGCCAGGAAAACCTAAAGGGAAGAGAACAAGGAGGAAAGCTGCAGCACTGCAGCCAGCCCTCGGCTTTTACTGCCCGTGTGGTGGGTCGTGCTGTGAGCTGGGGTTTCCTCCAGGGCTGGTGGAAGAGGAGGAGGAGGAGGAGGGATGGAGGAGGCTGCGTGGCACCGGCGTCCCATGGGAACTGCACCGGCTCAGCCCCCAGCCCCACCCGTTAATGTTTAAAAGGGTTTTGGCAACGTGGTTGGGTGCTGCTGCGGCGTGACCTTCCTGAACCGTAAACGACACCATGCAGGGGAGGAACGGTGCGTCCCGCCAGAGCCCAGCGCCAGGAGGAAACTGGGGCATGAAGTTCTCCAGTTGGAAACCAGTTTCCACCGCCAGCCTTGCTGGGCCAGTTTCGGTTGTCCAAGAGCTGCCGGTGGTGAAAACCAAACCGTTTTTGGGGAGCGAAAAGGCTTCATCCTCCCTGGGGCTCCCTGAGAGCCGACTGCTGGGGGAAAAGCACCCCATTTTGGCTGGAAAGGGGGTAGGGAAGGAGGATGGCACGCCGGGGCTGGCTGCTGCGGCTCCTTGCCGCCACCCTGAGCTGCTGCTTGCTGGGGCGGCACAGGCAGGGCGCGGGCAGGGGGCCAGAGCCACAGTGGCGCCCAGTCGTCCCCAGGTGGTCACAGCCCACTGGGCGCGGTGAGGGCAGGGACCCCGGCACCCTCCCGGTGACAGCCACGGTGATGGACCCCCCTATTCACTCCCCAGGCGCAGGCAGCAAAGTGTAGGCGAGGGTGGGGGGGAAAGAAAAAGGTCGGTGCCCTTTATTAATTCCATGATAAAATCCAGATCAAAATCCCTGCTGGCACAGGGGAAGGCTCAGCACAGGCAGCTGGCAGGGGGCTGGCACAGCCCCCGGGTGCCACGGTGACGTCCCTCGAGGTCACCTCGCCTCCTGCCCTCACCTGCTGGCCAGGATCTCCTCGGTGGCCAGGCGGGTGAGCCGGTGGAAGTCGAAGTGGAGATATTTCCTCCAGAACCGGCGATCGCGGCCGTAGACCTGGGCAGGGAAACAGGGGCTGCCTGCAGGGAGCAGGCAGAGAAGCCCCCGGTTAGGAGGGGACAGGCAGGAACAGCCAGGTGCTGGAGTCTGGTGGAATAAGCCAAATTCGGCACCTGATTCCTGCTCCCCCCTCCCCTTCTCTTACCGATGCCATGAAATATCCTGGCGATGGCTCTGCCGGAGAACTTCTCGTCCTGGCGGATGGCGAGGAAATGGCGGATGTCGGCACGGATCTGGCTCTCCCACTCCTGCAGCTGCGAAGGAAAGGACATGGTGGGGGGGGGGTTGCATCCCTCCTCTTCCTCACCCCAAAGCCATCCCCGGTCTCATCTAAACTGGAGATGATGTGTACCAGAAATACCGGCCGATGGTCAGAGCCTGAAGCAGCTCCCAGTAAAAGTGGGTTTGCTCACTTTAGCATCGCCGAGATCTTCCTCCTCCTCTTCCTCCTCCTCCTCGCAGCCACGCTCAGCTGGCTCTCCAGTGGGCTCCTTCTCAAAATAGTCCTTGAGCAAAGCCTTCAGGCAGGAGCTCCTCTCCTCCTCCTTGTCCGCAGGGTGAG
Source organism: Burhinus bistriatus (assembly GCA_013397275.1). Classification (NCBI taxonomy): domain Eukaryota; kingdom Metazoa; phylum Chordata; class Aves; order Charadriiformes; family Burhinidae; genus Burhinus; species Burhinus bistriatus. The sequence continues at coordinate 8,405 of VYXH01009032.1, forward strand.
GGCCACAGGTCTGGAAGGCCACACTGCACCCTTGCATCAGCCTCCTCCCTTCCCAGTACCAAAATGGGCCCCAAACTGGGAGGGATGGGAGGGTGGGCAACCATAGGGCCACCACACAGAGGGGTCTGCAGGGGTTGGGTGATCTTCACCCACACTCACCTCTGGAAGGCCTGGAAGCAGGCGCGGAGTTGGCCAAGAGCTGTCTTCTCCCGGGCCACCACCCTTTGGTGGAGGAAGTCGCAGACAGAGTCCAGCTCCTGGTCGGTGAGGTCACCGTAAGCATGTAGGTGGAAGGACAAGTCTCCAAACTCCACCAGGACCCCACTCTTCCCTTCCCCGCGGCTGCCTGAAGGCACCAAGAGCGGGTTGAGCTGGTGCCCACCAAGATCTGGTGTCCACCAAGACCTGGCCAGCTGCCGGCGGCGCAGGAGGGATTTCTCCCACCTGAGGAACCTGGTACCTTGCCGCAGCTGTGGATCCCACTGGAGCTGGCGCAGGGTGCGTTTCACCAGCGGCACTTCCCAACCCATGGAGTCACTCAGCGAGACCACATCAAACTCCAGGGAGCTGGTGTGGCTGTGATCCCTCCCTGCCAGACGCTCCCGGGCCAGGAAGACAGCGATGGGGGGAGAGCTGAGTGCAGAAGACACCAGAAACCCGCTGCCACCGTGGCTTGGAGCCCAACTTTTACCTCCAACAGACCCCAGTGTCACGGTGAGGCTCCCACCCAGCAGAGATCATGCCGTGGGGGCTCGCCCCTGGCACAGGGAACGCCACAGTGTTCACACCGGTGCCCTACGGTGCAGCTCTAACCTCCGCGCCACAGCCCGGAGCTGCCGGGGTCCCCCATAGCAGAGCAGCCGGCAGGAGGAGTAGGTGGGAGGCAGCAGCTCCAGCCAGCGCTGCGGGTGCAGCTCCAGGTAGCACAGGAGGGTCTCGATGCCTGCGGGAGAGGAGAGCAGGGAGCTGCGGAGAGGATCCCGATCCCCTTCGGGACCTCCACCAGCCTCACTCGTTGCTCATCTTCCCCCCTCACCTTCCTCCCGTATGTCCAGGGACTCCACGGTTTGTTGGATGGGGATGGCTCGCTCGTGCTTGTAGCAGACCCGCGGCCACTGTCCGCTCTGCCTCGCCGCACCGCCGTCCTCCTCCAAAAGCTCGGCCATCTCGGCGTCCTCCACCTCACGGTCCTGCGAGGGATGTGTCACACCACGTGGCGTCATTGGTTAGAGGCCCCTTTTGGGACATCCCAACCGCTCTTCTGACCGTTCCTGGCCAGATCCTACACCACCGCTCACCTCGCCCCAGCTACGGCGTTCCCCAGACTTCCCTCAACTGGTTTAAGCTCCCCCCTGCGGCAACCCAACAGTTAAAGCAACTTCTACCACGTTAGCTCGTTACTTAATGAGTTAAGAAGCTGGGAAAAGCATGGGAGACGGGTCCTCGGCCCCTTCCTCACCCTGACAATGTCCTGGTGTTTCTGGTGCAGCTCCAGGCACTTGCAGGGAGAGAAAACCTTCTGCACCAGCTTCTTGATGGTGAAAAAATCCACCGTGTCGCCGTAAATGTGACGCCGCAGCTCGTGGAGATCCCCGCCCTGGGGAGGCAGTGGTGAGCCTTGGGGAAAACTCCAAAAATTTAGGGGAACCCCTTCCCCCACCCTGCTGGCAAGCATTACCTCCGGGTCCAAGAAGAGATGGCAGTGAGCCGGCTCACCGTCTCGCCCAGCCCGGCCGATCTCCTGCACGTAACTCTCGAAATTTTTGGGCATGTTGTAATGCACGACGCCGCGGACATCCGATTTATCCAGCCCCATGCCGAAAGCCACAGTGGCCACCACCACACGGAGTTGGCCACTCATGAAGCTGTTCTGGACGCGGCGGCGTTCGGCAGCGGATAGGCCGGCATGGTAAGCATCTGCAATCCACTTCAGCGGCCGGCGGATGCTCTTCTTTGCTGAAAGAAAGCAGGGAGAGAGGCTTAACGGTGCTTAATTAGCGATTTCCATCATCAAAAGCACAGCTGCTAATTAAATCAGGGATGGAAATGAGCAGCGAACCCTGCCTGGGCAGAAATCAGTCCCGGGCAGGAGCAGGGCCTGCTGCTCCCCAGTAAAGAAGTGTGCACTCCTCGTTAGCTGCCAGAGGTCGTCAAGCCCCGGCTGGTTTGGAAGCAGGATGGCACGAGCTCACCCAGCGTCAGCAAACAAAGCAGGTAGGGGAGAGGATCCCTGGGGCCAAACGCTTCTGGCCCTCCCGAGGCAGAGCTTGGCCACGGATCCACATTGGGGATTTTGAGGGAGAATAAAGATTCCAAGTCACAGCTACCGGCTTTGGAAAGAAAAACCCCAGAGAGCCATACCACGAAGGCTCCCTGCGTACTAAACCCAATGCAGAGCCTTAGTAACGATGGCTAATAAGCATTCGTCATTATCGGCTGTCACTAGAAAAATCAAATCCCGACTTTAAAGCCTCCAGTGCGGGCTAGGGATGATAAATCCTTTGCTGCTGTCAAGAGCAGTGCTCTGCACCTGGGTGAAGTGGCCGATGGAGCCAGACACCTCTGTGGAGAGTTCCACAAGCACGGCTCATTCCCTAGGGATTCTCCATTCTGGTGTGGATTCACTGGAGGGGACGTTTTGGGCTCGCGCTCCTTTCCGAGAGGGAGGCGGTGCCCGCCTACCCTTCGCTTTCTTCCTTTGGGCAGTGTCCTGCCCCAGCTCCTCAGCTCCGGAGGGTTCCTTGAGCAGTATTCCTTGGAGGCAGGTCCGGATGAGCGCCGCGATGCGAGCCGTCTCCTCCCGTCGCGTGCAGTAGACGATGATGGAGTCCAGGCAGCCGAAACGTTCCCCTTGCAGCAGGGAGATGAGGGCCTGTGGGCAGAACAGGGGGTGAAGGTCCCCTAGAAGGGCTGGGGGGGTCTTCCCTCCTACAAGATCCACCCTGAATCCAGCGTCACAGCAACAAATCCGATTTCTTTAGACCCATCTTTGTCCCTACCTGATCCCTGTCCCTGTCCATAGAGACGGAGAGGCGCAGGTTTGGGGGCACGGCGGCAGAGCGTACCGCTATCCCTTCCTCCGCCGGGATGCCAAGGTGTTGGGCCACGTCCCGCGCCGTGGCCAGGGTGGCAGTCGCCGTCAGCCCCAGGAAGCACCGGACACCCAGGCGATCCCGGAGAACCTGCCAAGAGGAGGGAAAAAGTAGGAGCCCGATGTCCCTCCTTGCTCCGATGGGTTCCCTCGGGATGGGCTTTTCCCCTCCTCGCACCTTGCAGAGCCGCAGGTAACAGGGACGGAAATTGTGGGACCACTCAGAGAGGCAGTGAGCTTCATCGATGCAGGCGAAGGCCACAGCCGGCAGGCAATCGGCGGAGGGCAGGCAGCTGAATCCCGATCCGCTTCCACCAACCAGGGCCTCGGGGGACAGCAGCAGCACCTGCACCTCGCCCTGCCTCACCTGCACCAGATTGGGGAGCACCGCATCAGGGAGCGGAGCGGTACAAGGGCTGCTTTACCCATTCTCCCAGGGGAATGGCCTGGCCAGGACCTTGTGCTGCTGCCATCCGGCATTGCCCTCACCGGGAATCACATGGCTGCATGTGCACGGTGGCACCGGGACACCCTCGCATGCATGGTTCTCCCTGGAGAATTCGGAGCCCGCCAGTTCCTCACCTTTTCCATCACCGCTTCCCGCTGGCTTTTGGTCATGTTGGAGTGGATGCAGACGGCCTTCAGGCACGGTGGCAGCCCCGAGACCTGGAACCGAAGCCTGTCACCCACCCGCCTCCGATGACGTGGGGGGAACCCCTTGGACACCCACCTCCCCATTTTGGGTGCAGGCAAGCCTTCAATGGCAGCAACGTGCACCCAGCAGCGTCCGAGCAGGGGTTGGGGTGGGAGAACTGGGACATCCGAGCGGTACCTGGTCATCCATCAGAGACACCAGCGGGGAGACGACCAAGGTGATGCACTTGGAGCGCTTGTGGTAGAGGTAAGCGGGGAGCTGGTAGCAGAGGGACTTCCCCATCCCCGTCGATAACACCACCAAGGTGGACAGGCCTGGCAGAACGAGGGATTGGGGACTTAGCTTGGGGACAACCCAGTCACCCCGCAGGGGAGGGGATCACGAGGAGCCCAAACCCCATGAAGGAAGGGTGGTCCTGGGGGAAACAAAGCCACCTGAGAGGATCCGCATAACGGCCACCTCCTGGCCAGGGCGAAAGGAGCTGTAGCCCAGCGCCTTCAAAGCCTTAAACACCTCCTCCGGGGTGTCTGCAGGGAGAAGGACACGCAGTCAGGTGGGTCCAGAGGAGCCAAACCGCCCCCAGCCCCACTGCGAGCGCTGTGGGGAGCCGTACCTCGCACCTTCCCCTCCGGCCCTGGGGCGTAGAGGGGTTCCATGGGGGCAGGGGGAGCAGGCGGCTCGTATGTCGGCCTCCGCACATCCAGGTAAGCCTCCAAAATCTTCTCGGATCCTTCCCGGTCGCCGCCTCCGCTCTCTGCTAGGGATGAATGCAGCAGTTGGGACTCGCAGGCAGCTTTTCCTTCCCTGCCTGGACACCCACCGCCACGCAGAAGCACGCATGGTGAGCCTGTCTGGATTTTAGACTGGCGTTCCCAGAGGAGACACATCCCGGCTGCTGAAACCACCTTTTGATCCCTGACAAACCCTCCCGGGAGTCCAAACAAACTTCCCACGGGGAAAAGGAAATAATTTCACATCTCCAGGAGTTCATCCCGGAGCCAGCCACAGCGTGTCAGTGGAGAGCGAGGCAAGCTGGTGGCCCGGCAAGCCACGGGGCCTCACCGGAGAGCTCTCGGCAGACGCTGTTGGTCCTGCGAGCCACTTCTTCCAGTGTGGGCAGGGGAGCCTCCTCTTCTTCATCGGCGCGTCCGTTCTCTTCCGGCAACGGGCCAGCAGCCGTCTCTGCAGGCAAGAAGCACGTCCCTTCTCTACTTAAATCCACGGTCAAGAAACTGCCTCATCTTTTCACTCTCTTCCCACAAGTTATTATCCCTGAAAATCCTTAAGCCAACAGCGGAGAGAAGCCACAGGAAGGTGGGAAAGCCCAACTGAGGCTCCCTGTCCTCCAGCCTCTCCTCCAGCAAAGCCAGAGCCAAACCCAGCCCACGGCTTTGCCAAACCAACGCCATAATCCGGCGCTCAGAGCCTTACCTTGGCCCTGGCACGCTGATGCCCAGTGCCCCGTCCTGCCGCACCTGAAGCAGACGTCCGAACTTTGGTCGATGGATCTGCCGCCTCCTCCAAACAATTCCGCTTTCTTCTGCCACTTCTGCTTCCACACCTACAAAGCAGGACGGTCCCCCACTTATTTTTATGCTTTTATTTTTAATAAAAGTATAGTTTTATTTCATCCCGGCACCGAGCTTTTGCCAAAGCTCTGCATAAACACGCCAAGCTTTAAAAATAAAGGCAATTTTCTTCCAGCTGATGCTCACCTCCCACAGGGATGATCCCTAAGGATTTCACCTTAATTAATGGGGAGATACTAAAAAAATCCTGGTTTTTTTGTGGCAGAGCTGAAGCTGAAAAGGCTGAGAAGTCAGGCAGCAGGGGGAAGGGCAGGGAGCTGAGCTGTGCTTCCTGCCTCTGCAGTGAGAAAGTTGGGGACGACTCAAAAATAAAGATAAATTAACTAAAAGGTAAAATACAGGAATTCAAAGAACAACATGAAGACAAGCGAGAGCTGGAAGAGTTTGAAATTCATCCTGGACCAGATTAATTTAAATTTGACTAGGAGCTGGTTCAGTGGTGAGTGCGGGTGAGCAGTGTGGTCCTGTCCGGCGGGAGGCTTTTGGTGATGCCGGCGGTGCCGAGGAGGCCGCCAGGCAGGACGTTACCCGCTTGCGAAGGCGATTTCCCCGCAGGGCGTAACCTCGGACGTGGGATTTGTTCTTCAGGTTAAGCCTGACGAAGTTGTCGCCTCTCTGCGGACGGGCTCTGCGGGGAGAGAGGTTGGCTAGGAACCCTCCTGCTTACATGTGTATGGGGTGATCGGGTCCCCATCCACGCCCCCAGCTCCTGCCTGCACCTAGCGCAGGCAGGAGCAGGCAGAGCTCCAGTGCCCTGCCTGCAATACGGCTTTGAGGGAAATAATCTCTAAATTCTTCATCCCTTAGATGGGACTGAAGGTGACGTAGATGCTCCGGGGGGAAGTGAAAGGCGCACAGGGCGTAATTAAGAAAAATCAGGCTTATAAAACCTCAAAACTTATTCCTTCCCCCTCAAAATTCCTGACATAACTCAAAGAAGGAGGAATTAGGGAAAGAACAGCTAGCTCTTTATAAAAATCGGTAGGAAAACACCACCTCCGTTTGCTCCGCACTTTTCCAACCACCTTTCAGCGCTTTCGAGCGCCACGAGGCACCGCCAAAGCCCGTGTTTGATTGGGTTTAATTGCTGGGTTCGTTTCCAAGAGGAAACGCTGGCAGGGGCTGGGATCTGAAGGGCTCCGGCAACTTCCCCCAGGGGAATCTGAAGCGAGCCGTGAGCTATGCCGAGGCAGGCGAACCTGCAGCAGAGCACCCGGCAGCACCACCGGCATCGCCGGGAAGTCGGCAGGACCTACCTGGCAGCAACAGCTCTGTGGGTGGGTCTGGGCTTCTCCTCCTCCTCCTCCTCAAATTCCCCCAGGTTTTCCAAGGGATCCGACACCTTCCCACTCTCCTTTTGGGCTGCCATGCGCTCTTCCTCCTCTTCCTTTTCCTCCTTGCTCTGCTTCAGCCCACTGGCAGTGCCAAATGCTCCCTCGGCCGAGCCTTGGCGGCACCGCCTGAGCTTCGCAGGAGCTGCCGTGCCGTCTCCACCACCGCCATCTCCACCACTGCCATCTCCGCATGGCCTTTTCCTCCTGGAATCTCCCACTGATGGTCCCCCACCTCCCCCTTCCTGCTCTGCAGGGGCCCATCCGACCTCTCTCTGTTCCCCATCCTGAGTGGCACCCAGCATCGTCCCTTCGTCCCCTGGTGTCCCCTGGCATCTCCGTAGCCAGGCGGGATCCAGCGAGCCCAGTCTCTGCGCTACCGTCTGCTTCAGCTGCTGGAATTTATTTGGTGGCGGTGGCGGGGGGGGCTTCAACCCCGCAGCGAGTACGAGGGGGGCCAGTCCCGACACCGAGGGAGGAAGGAGGAGATCCAGCTCGCCCCCCTCGCTCTGCGAAGCTTCTGCTGGTGCTGGGGAGGTGGCTTTGTCACCGCTCTGTGAATTTGTCTGCAGTCTGGGGACCGCCAGGGTCCTCCTAGGAGCTAGGGTCCTCCCTGGGGTCAGGGGTGTCTCCTGCGGACAGGGGGAAGGAAGGACAGAAGGGGGTCAGATTGTCCACTGAAATGCCGCACCCCCCATTGAAATCAAAAAACACCTTCGCTGGCATTTTTGGGTGCTCCCCACCCCCAGCTCCCACCCTCTGCTAACAGCAGGGGGGCCCTGGCAGGAGGGGGCTGCCATTTCGGGGGGCTCTGGCAGGAGGGAGCTGCCATTTTGGAGCAGCCAGAAGGGAAGGAAAAAAACCAAAGGTCACAAGCAGCTTCAGGAGAAGCTTCTCCCCACGCTGCAGCGCTCAGTGCCGATCCATGGCCAGCCCTGACCTTCCCGGCAGCTCCCAGGTTGGATTTCAGCTTCATCCCGTAGTACTGCGCCGAGGCTTCCAGCACGGCACGGCCACGGCAGCTCAGCCTGGGAGTTTTTGGCTGCCGGTTCAGGTGCGCACCCCAACAACCTGAGTCCGGCACCTGCAATCACAGCGCAAACCATTAAATCCAAACCACTAAAATTCCCAAAACCTGTTATATCCAAACCTTTAAATCCAAAACCTGTGAATCCTATCACAGAGAAAAGCCCCAAACCTCCAAGAGGAGAAAGGAACTGGAGAACAATATCACACCGTGGTATCTTTTGGCTGCAGGCAGTAGCATTTTGGGGTGAAAACTGCAGCTCTGGGGCATTTAACGCCTCATCCCAAGCGCAGGGGTTGGCTTCATCGTTGCCTCATTAAGAGGCTGGTTAAAACGAGCCTGCACTTCCAGCAGCCAGGATGCCAGCGAGTGAGGGATCACAGGCGTTCCATTTCCCACCCCCACAACGTCCTTGTACACTCTGTTTTGGGTGTCTTATTCATCCAATAAGTCAAAAGTATGTGTTATATGGTACTAATTACACAGTTTTCCCTGCTAAGGTAAAAAAACCCCTTTATAAACAGGGAGGATGAACAAGGCTTTGTCTGCAATAAAGGACAAAGCACAAACACCCCGAAGTGCTCGCACCATCTCGAGGATTCAAGGCTCCCAGAGAGAAAACCCAGGGTGAAGGGGGGGGTTTCTCCGGTACCTGCTCTGCAGTTGGGGTCTCCTGGGCTGCCGGTTGGCAGGAGAGGCTGAGCCGGGAGGGATCCGACGCCTCTCTCTGCTGCTTGAGCATCTTGTACTCCTTGTAGAGCCCTGCAACAGATCATCAAGGCTAGTTTTTGGCATATCTGGTACTTACCAGAAAACCCCAGCGGTTCCCATGCCGGGAACCACCAATTTGTGCCACCAAAGACCCCCCCCAACATCAAACCATCCCGATAACGAGGGTCTGGCTCGGCACAAGGGGTCACCCCCACCCACGAAGCACCCACAGCTCTGGCCCAGCGCTCCAGCTGCCCGTGGTGGGGGGGGGGCAGCACCACCCAGGACCCTAAAATACCCGCTGGGGGGTGGGTAGCAGGGCTGGCACTCACGCCTGGTGTCCTCCGGAGCCGCCTCGATGTCGGCCTGCAAGGCAAAGACGTTAGAGATCGTCGTATCAGGCTACTGAGCAGATTATAGTTATTTTCTGTTACTGCAGAATGAGAGAGGGCTGTTATTTTTTGCTGGTTTGGGTTTTTTTCTTTTTTTTTTTTTTTTAAGGAAAACTACAGTTGGGGCAGCATCATGCTTGGTCCTGACTCTAGGCTGCCTGTTCTCCTCTGATTTCTTTAGGTACAAGATGCACCTTATAGACAGGCCTTAGGGCTCCCCCCTCGCAGAAAGGCCTTAGGGGTCCCCCTCGCAGAAAGCCCTCAGGGGGCTCCCCCCTCGCAGAAAGGCCTTCGGGGGCGCCCCCCTCGCAGAAAGGCCTTCGGGGGCGCCCCCCTCGCAGAAAGCCCTTAGGGGGCTCCCCCTCGCAGAAAGGCTGTCAGGCTCTGCCAAGGCAGCCTCGCTTGGCTTTAACGGTGTGGAAAGCAGGCTGTACGGAGAGGCAGGGACACGGCTGGGGGTGACACCGTGCCGCCAGCCGGTGGGGTAACCCCGGGGATGCCGGTAAAGGGGCTCCCGCTTAGGGGGCAGCCCCCCCCCGCAGGGCACAGCCGGGAGGGTTCCCCGGCCCAGCCAGCAGCCGGCTGGGAAAAGGGGCTCGATGCCGGGGAAGGGCCCCGTCTTCCCAGGGGGTCTCGATCCCTCCCCCCGCCACCGGGCACCTGGCTGGGTTTCCTCCGCCGCTCCCGGAGGAAGGCCGCTTCCCACCGCTTCAGCAGAGCCTTCACCTCCCGCTGCCGCTCCATGACACCCCAAGAGGGACCGGGACCGCAGGGACAGTTTCCCGGGATCTGCGGGGGGGGCGTCTGAGACCTCCTGGGGGTCCAGGAGCCGTCCCGGGGGGAACCCAGGCGTCCGGGCCCCACAGCGGCGGGAGGACCCAGGCGTCCGGGCCCCACAGCGGCGGGAGAGCGAACCTCCCGCTCCTGCCGCGCCTCAGCCAATGGGAAGGGAGAGACCGGCGACGGA
>VYXH01009033.1:4082-48377 GCA_013397275.1 Burhinus bistriatus
TGTTGGCGGAGGACAAGGCACTGCCGAGGATGGGGTGCACCTGGTGCACGGTGCCGGCGGCGTGGGGCGGGTGCCCGGCGGAGTGTCCCACCGTGCCGCAGTGAAAGGCCGAGTGGTGCCCCCCGTAGATTTCCCCCACCAGCCTCTTCATCTCCTCCAGGGAGCTGGTGAGCATCAGGATATAGTTTCTGGCTAGCAGGAGGGGGGCGATTTTGGAGAGTTTTCTCACGGAAGGTCCGTGGGCGTAGGGCATCACCTCCCGCAGCCCGTCCATGGCGAGGTTGAGGTCGTGCATCCTCTTACGCTCCCGGCCGTTGATCTTCAGCCGCAGCTGCTGCAGGTCCTGCTCCGAGAGCTGCTTCTTGATTTTGTACTTGCTGCCTTCTCCTCCAGCCTTGGAGCCGTTCCTGGAGAGGCCTTCCCCGGACATCTTCTGCACCAGGTCGTTCTGGGTGGAGGAGACGGAGTTGAGCCGGCTGTCTTGGTGGTGGTGATGGTGGTGGTGATGGTGGTGGTCTCTCAGGTACATCTCATCCATGTCTGGCGAGGAGGCTCTGCTGGAGACAGAGCTGGAGTCAGAATTCATTGTATTCGGGCTTCTGAGCAAGAAACTCTTCCCTGCTCTTGAGGTGACGGAACAAGATAACTCTCCTTCAAAAAGCAACGAAAATGGAGCGAAAAAGAAATAAACGGACGGCAGGCTCTTCCAGCGAAGGGCTGGAAATGCTGGAGGAAGAGGAAAAAAGCCTCTCAGCCCCCTCTCTCACCAATCTCTCCTCTCTCTCTCTCTCCACCCGGTTACTCAGCCTGTTTACAGGATGGCTAGTTAGTGTATGCTTGGACTAACCTCAGCCTGAAAAAGAGGGGCTTTTATAGAGCTGCAGCAGAGAGCAGAGACAAAAGGAGCCCTCCTATGTATAATGGTCTAGTTAGGATGACGTGCCATTATTCAGGGCGGTGCGCTTTGACTGTCCCATTTAGCAAGGACCCCTATTCATATTCATTGTGGTGCCACCCGGGACACCTCAGCCACGGACCATCAGGAGTCAAGGAGACACAAAACCCCTCTGATTGACACCGCACACTCATCGCTCCGTGTGCGCGCCATCTCCTCCCCCTGCCCCTCATTTCCAATATAAAACCGCATCCCGTCTACAGTAGGGAGGCGAGGGGCTGCGGGGGGCTGCCCGTCTGCTCGGGGCCGGCGAGGAAGCCCCGGCCGCGGGCGGCAGCGGGCAGGAGCCGCCCGGGGGAGTCCCCCGGCTCCGACGGGAGGGCGTGGGGGGGCGTCGGTCGCGCCCCCGTCCAGCAGCGTGCCCGGCTCCAAGTGCGGTTCCCCGCTTTGTTTGCCTTTCCCTCCGCCTCCCCCAGTCCCCCCCGGCCGGGGTTTGTGGTGCGGCACCGGCTGGCCCTCGCCCGGCTGGGCTGGCCGCAATTGGCTCGTACCTGGGTCGCCGCTTTGTTTAAATGAGCGATGACTCGGGCAGCCTCGGCGGGAAGATGCGCGCTGGGAAACCCGCCTCCCCCCGGACCAGCGACTCCTTTTAAATAAACCGGCAAAGCCGGGGTGCGGTGGCAAGTCGGTGTGCCTGGCGGCGGGAGGGGCGGCCGGCCGGGAGGGCCGGCTCGGGGGCGGGCTGCAGCCCCCGGGGCTCCGGTCGCCCCGGGCTCCGGCGGGAGGGCGGCGCGGCGGGGAGGCCGGAGCAGCCGTCGGCGGGACCGAGAGGCTGCGTTCAAGGCCGGGACGGGACGGACGCAGGCGGGAAGGGAGCTGGCCCCGGGGGGCAGCGCCACAAAACAGCCCCAGGCGTTCGCGCCAGTAAGTAAATCGGCTCCGGGCACCGGCTGCAGCCTGGGTGGGACCTGGGACGGGGAGGGGAGGGGGTGCGTGGGGCCGGGCATGTCGGAGCTCTGCCGGGTAGGGCTGGCGGGGCACCTGGGGCAGGTGTCACCACCCCAGCTCTCGGCCGTGCTGAGCCTCCGCCGGGCGCTGCCTCTGCCTCTGCCCCCGGGGCTTTGCCGCGCTGCTGGGGGTGGGGAGGAGAGGGTGAGGATCCCCCCGCAGGGACGGCGGCAGGAGCAGCTTGCCCGAGCCGTGTGCGTGGCCGTGGAAGGGAGTGTGGTCCTTGCACCGCATCTTCCCAGCCCGCGGCGAGTGCGGAGCTGCCAGCGGCGACAGGGTGGGAGCCACCCGCGGCGGGAGGGCCCTGGTGCTCCCGGAGCCGGCCTGGGTGCCCCCGCTCTCCCGGGGGGAGCCGGCAGACTGTGTTTCCGACTGCCAACAGGCGTGTAAGGCCCAGAAGAAACCTCCTTGGTAGGACCTCGCTCCTCCATAAAGAGTGTCCAGGCCCCGAAGGGAGCGAGAAGCCAGGAAAACAGGGACACTTTCATCCGACTTGAGTCTAACTGTGCTTAGTCTGCTGAGCAAAATTAAAACCTTCTGATTTCAGCACTATCAGTAAATCCCGCGGTGAGAAGGAAAAGAAAAAGAAAAGAAAAGAAAAGAAAAGAAAAGAAAAGAAAAGAAAAGAAAAGAAAAAGAAAAGAAAAGAAAAGAAAAGAAAAGAAAAGAAAAGAAAAGAAAAGAAAAGAAAAGAAAAGAAAAGAAAAGAAAAGAAAAGAAAAGAAAGAAAGAAAAGTGTTTAGGAGAACATATCAGAAATAACTGAACGCGACCTCACCTTATCCCGCTTCTGCCGCGAAAGCCGTAAACCTACCCAGACTTTTCCCCCAGCTGAGAGGTTTGCCAGGCAAACATGCAGGAAACTTGGCCGGGCGCGGAGCCCCCAGCGCCGTCCCCTCCGCGCCCGCGGAGCTGTGCGCCACTGGTCTCCGCATCCCGCGGGGGAGGCGCGGGCGGCCGCCCCTGCCCGCAGGGCCGCTCTCCGGGGGATTCCCGGGGACTACCCGCTCTTCCCTCCGCTCTTCCCTCCCGTGGAGCCGGGATGAAGCAAACGAGCAAAACTTGACACGGTGGCGGTGGCGGCAGGAAAACGCGCAGGATCGGGGGAAAATCCTGGGCCCAGGGCCGGAGGCTGCCCGGGGGCAGCAGTTCCCACCCCCCGTCCCCGCGTCCGCCGCTCCGGAGGAAACGCGCCGCTCGTTTTGGGAGAGTTCGAGTCCGACGGCGACAAAGAGGAAGGCGAGAAGATGCCGTCGGGGGAAGCAACAGGAGGGGTCCCGTCCTACCCTCCAGCGGGGCGGGCTGCTCCGGCGAGCCCCGCTCCACTCCAGGCCTGGGGCTTCTTCGGGATGGGGCCGGGGGGCGATACCGGCCTACGGAGCAGCCGGTGCACCGCGGAGAGGAGAGGGGCGGGCGCTGGGACGGGAACGAAACTTCGGGTCGTCACTCGGAGGAATATTACGAATATTTCTTCTCTGCCCTTTCCCGGCGATATCGCTGCTCCCCAAAGCCGCCGGCTCGGCTGGGCGGGATAGTCCCGCCTGCACGGCCACAGCATCCCTCTCCCGGGACGGGGCGGCGGGGATCGGGTCTGCTCGGAATCGCCCTAGGGCAAAGGAAGAAATCGGGAAAGTAACGCCAGGTTAAATCCCAGACACAGGGAGCCTCACAGAGAAGTCCCCCGACAGGGAAGTCTCTTCGGAAAAGGGCAGTACTGCTCCAGCAGAATTGCTGGTCCTAACATTGCCTGGCTCGTCCAGCCTCCCCCGCTGCTTTCCTTTGCCGCTTTTACTTTGCTCATGCGGAAGAGAGATAGAGGGAGGGAGAAAGGGAGAACGAAAGAAAGAGAAAAGAAAGAAAAAAGAATAAAAGAAAGAGAGAAAAAGAAGGAGCTAAAGAAAGAAAAGAAAAAAGAAAAGAAAAGAAAAGAGAAAAGAAAAGAAAAGAAAAGAAAAGAAAAGAAAAGAAAAGAAAAGAAAAGAAAAGAAAAGAAAAGAAAAGAAAAGAAAAGAAAAGAAAAGAAAAGAAAAGAAAAGAAAAGAAAAAAGAAAAGAAGGAAAAAAGGAAAGGTCTCAGCGCAGCAGAGCGGTGCGTGGGAAGCGCCACTCGTGGGCGCAGCCCGGTGGGACCACAGCCGCCCAGAGCCTCGCTGGTTGAGCCGGCGGAGAGTGGCGGGGTCGGGCCGGGCGGTGCCGGCGGCGGGCGGCGGGAGCGCTCGGCGGGGCGGGGNAAATTAACCCCCGGGAGTCAGAAAATCACATGTTTTCCTTATCGGGCCGTAGGAGAAGGGAGAAAGCAATAGCTGAGTGGTAGCTAAATCAAATTAACATGCACCCCCCCGCCTTTTAATTCGTGTTTTCACAAAGGCAGAGAGATTCGGTGAGGGAGGGAAATGTGTTTTCTCTGGAATGGCGAACTGCTCTGGCATACAGAGAATACCGGGTGCGAGAGCATCCCGCACAGCCCCGCGCCCGCGCCGGACGGGGCCGTGGGAAAGGCGACCCGCTCCCAACCCACGGTGCAATGGCAGCAGCACGGCTGGCGCCGCGGGCGGCTCACGGGGCAGGTTTGGGTTTTAGAGGCTTTTCGGAATGGAAATGGTGCGTTTTCAAACATCGGATTTTAATTAATGGCTGCACTTTAAGGCAGTGCCCGATTTTCACTTCTCATGGAGTGTGGTGCGGAAATTGGATGTACTTTTCTCTTGCGTAGCGTTACTATGAAAGAATATGAAACCTTGTCCTTCCCTTGGCTTTATTGACCTGGCCGGCAACACGGAATCTGATTCATGATACGAGGACTGGTTAAATCAGTATTGTATATATATTTATTGTGGGTTTATCAGAAGGCTATTAGCTTTTATGGTTTATAGCTATTAGTTTTTGCTCACTCTGCTTGCTTTTAATTTTATTTGGATACTTGACAACCGTGCTTTTAGTATAAAAATAGTTATAAATGTTAGCATTATAATACGGTAGTTGTTGATTGTATTGAAGAAACGTAGATCACTGCGTTACAAGAAAGCTCTCAGCCAGCTGTCTGTGAGACGAGTGCTGCGATGAACGGGTTGTGCTATACCGCACTGGGTGCTAAAGCTGAAATTTGGTTGTTTCCAAACGGCGTTCATTTTATTTTAGAGAGGACAGCCGAGATTTCCTAGCCGCATGCTGGTTTTGCTCAAAATAAATTCTGAATTACATTTAGATTGACGGTATAATTCAGATTGATAGTATCTCGTCATCTGACACTTTGACATCACCAAAGTGAATAGACTGAAAGATTGGTTTAGTTCTTGCGTTTATCACGAATTTGCTTTCCAGAAGTAGGGCAATATGAGGGCTATGGCTGAGAAGGGATGAGAAGGCTATCCTGGGCTGCTGTAGTCAAATTCTGCAGTCAGATAAACCCGAAAATAATATTCCTCTGCCTGGATACAGGAAATTTCTTCTCCATTCATATATTCTCAAATTCGTTGGCAGCAAAGGGTCAGAACAAAGTTTCCCCCTGTTTATTGAGTGTGAAACTGGAGCCCTTACGCAGACCTTTAAAATATCCTGGGGATGACGACAGGATCGGGTCCATACCAGGCACTGCTTCTGGGGAGAATATAACCTTAAAGGAAATAACTGATGGGCATTCCAGTGCAGCTCGTTAAGGATGGCATTTCATTTTCTGTATTTAAATACTGATTTGCAAAACTTCTGGAAAAAATATGGCATAAAACCTTAGTAATAAAATTTAAAATGTCAAAGACTAATTAATTAGAGATGTGCAAATTGCTAATCCTCTGATAGACGACATTTGCTACCAAAAGCCTGAAATCAGTTTCTGTAAACAGTAAACCACACTTAATCAACAGTTTGCATTTAATTCCTTTATTTTTTTCCTGTAGTGAATGCACCTGAAACCTGCATTTTATTTGGAGAAAAGATTATAGAAAATCAGTTTGAATGCTTCTAAAGCTATCAGATGTGCCATGGTATTAGTCAACTGTGAAATATTTTGCTGTCTTTGGAATTTAAGAAAATAACCCACCCAACTGTCAGTATTGTTGAATATGCATCCATTAAATAGTTTATTTTCAGATGCTTGGTAAAATTTGCAATACTTCCAAAACACCGACAGCATCCAACCATCACAGAGCTGAGACTGTGATGCACATTTCCCATATGCAGAGCTCAGACAGTGGTGCACACTTCACACATGCAGAACGGGCTAAACCTGGCATTCCTGGCAAACAAACTTGTCACATACTTTGGAATCATGGCTGGCTTGTCACTGCATTGAAGGATAATAACGCTGCTCAAAGGCTTGTATTTATTTTCTCTTTTGCCTTTATGTTCTGGGCCCATTTTCGCACATAAAATATTAACGTTCTCAAATGGGCAAGTGTTCATTGTCTTTCTTTCTGGCCTTTCACATCACTTGCAGTTGTTTGTACTCTCATTACTGTGAACTTTCTTAGTCTTCTACACTTGATAGCGAAACTCACCCCCTGATTTCTAAGAACCCTCTTCCTTGCTGTATTAGTAGGTAGTTGACAGTTACTGAGTCAGTCTCAAAGTCAAATAGGCTATTTAAATATCAACTATAAGCAAAGTAGGAGATGGACACAGAGCACATGAGAGCTCCTCCCGGCTCCCCCCAAAATCCTCCCCATCAGAAACCCCAGATGCGTTGCTGTTTATTAAGCCTCTCAACTGCTTAAAGTTATCTTAGGCCAGAGTAAAAACTTCAGCATTATAACCAACAAAGACTGAAATGTTTTGCTGTCTCAGAAACAACTAAGTTTAATGCAATTTATTTTTCATAACTATAGTGAAAATAAAACAAAAAAAAGCCATAGAAATTATGGAATAACTCTTCCACTAGACATTTGAAAGCATGGAAGATTCACTAAAGAGAAATAAAAAAAATCCTTGCGTCATCTTGTATCTTAATTTTAAACAATGCATGTCTCAAGTGAATATTTACGAGTTGTTAATAGGCTAGTACAAATTCTAGAAGACACAACAAAAATTATCTGCAGTCTATTCACAAACCTTTGCCATGTCTCAGGGTTTGGGGATGGGCGTATGGACTGCCTTCACCACCCTTGAATAGAACTCTATTGTGTGGGCTTGTTCCATTGGGATCAATGGGACGACATGTGCAATGAGATGCTAATGAACACCAGAAACGATGGTAAAATCTGGCCCGGCTAAGGCGTAAGGGTGTTTTTATAAATCACTTCTGAGTCTCTTGCTATACTGCTTTTAATTAAGCTGTTGAAACTTCAAATGTTTAGGGAGGCTTTACTGTATAAAATAAATTTTTTTGCACCATTTAAATCACATTTTCCCACCCTTACAATTTCAGTCACTCTCCATTCTCATCTTGTTTAAAGTTGCAGTTCAAATGAGGCAGTCCATTTTCAGTGGCAATTGCACCGTTAATGTAAATGCAGTTCCACAAATGGAAAATAAAATACACTGGAGGGAAATAATGTCAAGCACAAGTATAAAAGAGAAGAATTATGGTCAGAAAGCAGGCACATGTAAAAGGACAGTGTCGGCAGTGTGTAGCCAACCACTGGTGGGTCATTGCCCCACCACACCCGCAGAACCACCCCTTAGTCTTCAGAAATGTTCACATCTCGCACAAGAGGGACAAGAGTCCTAGGCCCATCTCGGAGAAGCCCTTAAGCAGTAGTGTAACTGCAGGACGAATTGTGCTAGACGAGTGCTTAAGACCAGGCACAGGGCTACTGTACTGTGGGAGACTGGTGACCGCAGGGCCCATCAACACCTTTTCTTCGTCCTGCAGTTCTTCAGCCTGGGTCGGGAGGTAGGATTAGAACGCGTCATTTGACTGGAAAACCGACAAACCTATGGATATAACACTGGGAGCCTGTGATTCTCAGCAGCTTGGAGCAGGCTTAGAAGTGCCCAGACACAATAGTAATGAGGATCATAAAAGTCCCATCTCTGCCTCTTAAAAGAGTGAGAGAGGGGGAGAAGACTAGGTCCACCGACACTATCTTTTCTCATCAGCTTATGGCAAAGGTTAATCATTAACTATTGAAACACTGACGAACTGTGGTGTTTGTTTATTATGAGGCCTGTCAGGGCCAGAAGCAAACCTTACTGAAGCTGACTGATGTGTCTCAGTTTCAATAGACTCAGAGGTCAGGCCCCTAAAATTCAAATCAGGAGTGCAGTTCCTCGC
Source organism: Burhinus bistriatus (assembly GCA_013397275.1). Classification (NCBI taxonomy): domain Eukaryota; kingdom Metazoa; phylum Chordata; class Aves; order Charadriiformes; family Burhinidae; genus Burhinus; species Burhinus bistriatus. The sequence goes on from VYXH01009033.1 coordinate 12,193, forward strand.
AATAAAGAACCGGTGAGTACTGTAAGGAAGGGCTTAATTACTCCAATGAGATCATTTAGTTTTTAAACAAAAATGCTTTAATTGGGGGCAGGCCCTTTCATATTTGTTTCCCAGGAAGGAAATTGATTAGTGAAATGTTAATAAGTTCTTAAGAGAGCCTATGCCAGCCATAGACACCAAGCTCAGCTAACGGAGCTCACAGTTTCTTTTCAGCCACTGATGCTGAGCAAAACAGTTTCCAGGGAAGGACCTGTGAGTGAAAAGCAAGCCATTTTCTCTAGTTTGCTAATACTGCTTCTGTAACCGTTTTGTCTGTTATTCTTTTGCACCTGAATCCAAGGTGAGTGTCCAGTAGCAGCAGTTTCGTGTATCCAGATCTAGCCTGAAGCCATTATCTCTTTTCCATTGTCAGGAAGACACTTCCTTGCAGGGGTGCTTAGCTGGGTCCCTGGTAAACCTCCGCCTTCACATGGAACTCAGTGGCTTGAGATATTGCCAGCAAATTTAATTTGGAGAGGGAATACATGAGACATGACCGATTCCTTGGTGGAGGTTAGTGCCCTGAGTCCTCTGCCTGGCTGTTGGAAATGCTGCTGGCTGGGACTGTGGGATGCAACAGGATCTCAGGAACTACAGCCCCTTCTCAAACGGTTTGTACACAGTAACACAAGCAGTTGGCACTGCTCTTATGCTGTCTCCTTTTTTCTTTCAGATATTTTGTATACTCAGGGCAGGTGAGAGCTCTAAGGTTCTTCCAGGCACAAAGAATGTTATTCTGGAGTGGCATGACGCACACACAGAACAAGGAAAATACTTTGCCGCTTAATTGCCAGGACACCATTTTGGGCAAAGATCAATAAATATTTTATCTCATAAACTCATCGTTAACCCTTGCTACCAATTATTACCTGTAGTTCAGTGAGACCAACAGTCTCGAAAAGATGGATATGTTGAGATGCGCAAAACCTTCACCGGGGGGAGTACTGTGCAAAAAGGTAAGACAGCTGGGAAAGACTGGGCAACAATAAGCAGAACGATAAAAAGTAAAGGGAAAGAAGCAAGAAGTTATATGTATTTTTAGGTTTACAGCTCTGTATGACTAATATTCACAGCTGCAGTGGGAAGTAATTATTTCTACCACTTCTGAAAATGAAATTCAATTTAAAATGAGGTTCACAAGTATGTATATTTTGAGTTGTCTTTTCATCTTCATATTGGTTTTGTTACTAAGTGAACCTCTTTTCCACAGCTGGCAGGGTCCTGAAATGGATTATCAGTGTGTTGCAGTTTCTGATTTTGCAGATACCTTTTCCCCAAATTGCAGAAGCCTAGTCTTGGATCATTAGTGTATATGAACTACTTAGAACTCCCTGAAGATTTGGGGACCATGTACAGACCTGATAGCTTCCCTACTTTTCAGTGTTTTAAGGGTTTCCACCTATCCGAAATCCTATAAAATCACTTGTACACCGCAAAATATTGTCACTTATCAAAATCACCAGAATTCATACACTTAGTTCCTTTAATCTGGATATTCATGGGACCCTTTCCCACATATTTTTATTGGAGTAAGACTTGGAGTTGCAAAAATAGCAAGTTAACAAAATATTAGTCAAACTTGGCCCAGTTTATTCATGAGAATAAAGACCCGCTGGGTTTTATACTGGCTTAGTCTGGTATTAGCAGATTAATGTTAAATATGTTGACTTAAGCTAATACTTATCCAGGACTCCATGCCTTTTAAAGATAAAAGTAAATGGAAATAATTAAGAGAGTACCTTTGATATTTTAGCAACATTTTTGTTTCCTTCAGGCTATTTCAGGTACTCTGAAATTTCATTTCTGGACTCAAAATTATAAAACAAATGCACACTTATTGCAAATAATAAATCACTTAAAATATATTCTACAGGGTACACAAAGTTTTCCTTTTTTTTTTTTTTTTTAATCTGGTTGTATATGTTCCTGTCCCTTATAAGTCATAGCAAACAATATAGTATTCCACAACAGCTTTTATCCTAGTCAGCAGAAAGTGAGCAGAAAGACCGAACAAAAGAATGAATGAATTAATTAATGGATGAATGTATTAAAAAAAGGCTCCACCTGCTCCGCTCCAAAAATCTCTCACTATACTACAGAGAGGTTTGTTACACTGACTAATACTAAAGCTCTCCTCTTCATTTTTGAACAATATGATTTGTTCACATTTGGAGTGATTGCCAAAACACAAACACAGACACTGCCTTTACTGATGTGTCTAACATCAGGAAATCACCACTGTCATTGCCCTAAAGGCAATGAGGGAGGCAGTGTTTCAAAAATGGAAGGGGAAAAAGCAGATTCTTCTATTGCTTTATCAGAAATGCCTAATACTCTTGTCTAATCTTAAGATCTTACCTTGCCTGCGTGAACAGTTCACTTACATGTGAAGGATTTAATATGAGCAAAGGCACTCTTTTAAGAATGTTGTGCCTTTGCGTTCTGAACCCAGTGATGCTTCCTTGTCTTCCAACGACAGACGAGAAATATTGTAACAAACTGCACGGGGGAGGACCTTGATTTGCCTACCAAACACCACCAGAGGTTTCCACAAGTTCGCAGGAGGGCTGCTCTAAAAAGAGAAACAGGAAAGCCACGATACTTCTGTCTTCTTGTCGGGGCTATAGCAGAGCCCCACCGGTGGTACCGAAGGGAAAGAGTCGGTGGCTAAGGGGGGCTGGATTAGGCGGGGGTGGGATTTGCGTGTCCCCCCCGAAGACAAAGAGCCCTGTCCCCCGCAGGAAGGTGCTGAAATGCAAAGCAAGGTCCCAGCTCCTTTTCTCTCTCTTGGTGGCATTTGGAAGTGTAAAGCTTTGAATACCAATTGCTTGAACTGGACATATGTGAATCTCTTCTAATCCTACTAATCCCGTCCCCAAGTGCTTCTTTGTATGTGGAGGCAACACACATAGATCTAAGTGAAAGTGGCCGTAATCCTGGAAATGTGGAAAAATGTCCCAGTGTGGGAGTTGGGAGAGGGAAAAGCTCCCTAGCGGAGGGGACCCTCTGGAAGAGCATTGTGTTTGTGGGGTGAGTGAGGGGTGGCAGTGGGGGCAGGGAAGACATGAAGGAGAGCTCTCACCTTCCCTGAGCTGCGAGGAGGAAAGCAAACCCACCCAGCGGGAAAGCTCCCTTGCAAACAGCCATCGCACACTTGAGCAAACCCGCAGAACTGAGACAAAGTTTCCAAACGCTGGGAAATTCACCCACCGGCAGCTTTCAGCAGTGTGAGCTCAGCAGGCTAGGCACTAATGTGCTGACTTCATTATTTCCCAACCTTGCCCCGTTGAATGGCAGATTTGTGTAGGGAATGGTGGGCTACTGCTCCGTCCTTCCCTGGCCACAAATGTAGGGAAGGGAGCTGGGATGGCAGCCCCAGTCTTACAAGGGACCCTTTTACCCTGCACAGAATTGAGAATCGGGCCACGTGAGCAGATGACTTTGCCAAACACTAACAGGGGAGCAGAGAAGTCAACTCGCAAGTGCCCAGTTGTATTATTCAGCCTCTCTGAAAACTGATTTCAGGTATCAAATCCTCTAACCTAACCATACGTAGGCAAAAGGATAGAGAAGGGAGAAGTTTCTATGTCTTTGATTCAACACTGAAACCTCAGCATTTGACCAGGCTGTTACTTAAAATTAACATCCACCTGGATACTAACAAGCCCTACGGGTTTTCCAAATAGACAAATCATATAATTCAGCCATGTGAATTTCCCAAATGTCAGACAGCTAATTTACATTTTCTTGGCTAGTCACTGAATAAAGCGTGTTTATACCCCACAGTACATAGTGTACAAGGAAATTAATCTGGTTTTTGCATGTGCTTTCAAAAGATTTTAAAATATGGAGCAATTGATAACATTATTTGCCAGCCAAATCTTTATTTTGCTCAATAAATCTCTAGATAAAACCATGTTAGGTAAGAAAATCTAAGGCTATATATTCTCTGGGAGTTGACTTTTTTATTACCTCACCAGACTTTGTGCTTTCATAAATAAGTGTCAGCTGAAATTAACCTGCTGTTTAGAGATAGTATAAAGCATCCCAAAATCAGCCTGGGGACTAGGAATCCATTTATTTTTTTTGCACATGAACTGCTTGAATGTCACAGGGACAGAAGATGAGGATAGATCCTTAACTTTGCATGGATAAAGCAATAAGATTGTCTCTTGGAAACACGCTAAGCCAAATGCTCCAATGCACTAAAGTCACTTCAGTAAGAAGAAACAGCTGAGGGAAGAGTTTTGCTGTGTCTATCAGAGAACATGTAGGATAAAATGGGATGAGACTGAAATGCTAACTAAGCCTAGTACCGGTGGAGCTGTAAGTCTTGACCCTACTGCTTGCCACGGAAATACTGCTCACATGAAGAACTGTTACTAGTCTCCACATTCAAGGGACACTGTTGGTATCGCACCTGCGATCTCTTCCCATTCCAGCAGTGCTGCCTGGCCTGTGGCTTGGCCAGCCTGCCGTCCCATGGGCTGGTGCGGGAGGGGGCCTGGTGGAGCCCAGCCCTTTGGGGCAGAGAAAATCCCCAGGATCAGGGGATCCCCAGGGTCAGGGTACACTGGCACACTCGTTCCCTTATTTTAGACTTCCCAACCAGGAAAGGGAAGGGAAACAATTTGTCTATAAGGACGCTGCCTTCATTTGTATCAAATGCTTCCCACAGGGCCCACAGGTGCCTGTGGTGCTCACTCCCTCAGGACGCTGTGCATTTTACAGGTGAAGCGAGGGGGTTTTGATTTCTGAAGGCCTCACGCCCTGCTGCCCTCCTGCCAGCAGGCTTCACCCATGCCCTGGGGTGCAGCGGGTCTGTGGGGGAGCTCAGCACCAGTGTCCTGCCATCGCCCCCTCCGCAGTGCTCACGAGGCCCTCACCAGACCAGCCCTCTGCATGGCAGGGAGAGTTCTGGGGGGGCCTGGCACCTCCCCGGGTCGATCCGTGCTAGAAATGTGGGGCTGCTCAGCCCTCACGTCCCAAATTGCTCCATATTGTGAGTGGCTCACACAGCTACCCCCCGAGGGCTGTTGCTGGGGACTGAAGGATTAAACCTGAGCCTGCTTGCCCCTGGGCTGCCCTCCCTCCCTCCCTGCTGATGGAGCCCCAGGATGGCACCCCCTGCCCCGGGGGCACCGGAGGCCCCTCTCTGCCCCCACCACCAAACCCAAGGTTACCTAGCAACCCAGGCCTGCTTAGCAACCAACTGCCTCACAGCCCTGGCCGGTGGCAGCCAAGTCAGAGTGTCCCAATGACCCACCCGAGGCAGCTGGTGCCATTTTGTCTCTCAGTGCTGGGAGGTGCGATGGATCCCAGGCTGTCTCTGGGCCCTGAGGTCAGCGGGCAGGGAGCGGCCTGTGTCCATACCACTGGAGTCCATGGCCCTCCAGAAGAAGTTGTCCACATGTGCACTTGTTGCTGGGTGGAAGCTGCAGCCATGCAGTGGCTCAGGCCAAAGCCAATCTGCCATTTTAGGGCATGACCGATCAAGCCATTGGTCTTGCTCATGCCCTGGCACCAACCAGTCCACCAGCACATGTGGTGCCATGATGTCCCTGAGCTGTTGCTGCACACCTTGTGGCTGCTGGCTCCTTCCCATTTTCTCCCTCACCCACTTGCAGAGGTCACCCTTCTGGTCCAAGGCCATTTTGAACACCCCCAGTGCTCTCTGCAGTCTCAGCCTGCACAGAGGGGTAGCGGAGCCTGTAAGAAGCAGGCACCACTGGCATGTTAGCACAGGTACTTTTTGGAAGGCTGCAGCCAGGCAAAATTCTTGTGATGTCACTTGTGTTTTGTGGATTCTTTCTCTCAAGGTCTTGAAGTCTAGCCCTGTAGGCCGCGGCTCTCAGTGTAGTCCGGACAGGCCTGGGGAAAACCTCCTCCTCACCAGCCTTGGCAGGCTTCTCGGTGGCCAGAAACCTTACAGCAGTGACACGAACAGGCGTGGGCCAACTATATGTCAGCTCAGGGCCCATCAGAGCAGAGGGGCGATGCCCTGGCCAGCAGCAGTGGGGCTTCTGGATCGTAGGGAGCTCTTTCTTCCCTCTTCCCTCAGGCAGGTGCTGGCCCAGTTACCAGGTTTCATTTCAGCCCCAGGTCAGAAGTGCCAGACAGGATGTGGGAAACAGTTGGCAAAGCTTGGTTTGGCTCGCGGGGACCCAGTGTGGTCCCTGACGGCATTCAGGCTTCAAAGGCCAAAGGATTAAGCGACCATTTAGTCACTCTGCTCCATTATCTAAGACAGACCCTGAAGGAGCAGTGTGGCTCCAACCAAAGATGCATTTGTTATGAGGTGATAGTCCGTAACGGTGCAAGTGAGGTAAATATCTCTGTCGTGCTGAGCCAAGGCAAATCTGTGTTGTACTGGGCAGTGGGAATACAGGACATGGAACACGACTGACTTGATGTCAGGACAAGATTTAAAAGGTCTTTCTAGAAATGCTTCAAAGGCTGCTTGGCAAAGGGCCATGACTGGGGGAGGCTCAAAGAGTAGGACAGAGCAGGTGTGACTGGGACAGCCTCCGCCTGTTGTGTAGCTGCACAAGGGAGTGGGCTGCTGCTGGTGGAGTAGTTCTCATTTGCAATTAGGTCTGTACTATATGCACTGAAATGTGTCACAGTGGAGAAAATCAAGCCTAGATGTTGCTGTCTCTGCTTGTCTACAGTCATCTTGGCACATCAATGTTAGAGTGTGGGCAATATTTCCCCCTCCTAATACTGCCATAAATCAAGGGCATTACATCCAGGGTACGTAAGGTAGGATCCTCATTGTCATTTTGTTGTCTTTGATGGATTCACACCAGCTAGGGATCTGACCCTATTTCTATAATCCACCCCAAATGCCAATAATTAGAGTCTGTTTCAGTTTAAATCAATGAAGCATTAATATCTTTAAAACAATTTCGTTTCAAATGGCTGCAAATACAATGAAGAGACGTGGCACCCTGTAGGCTGAAGGAAAACCACTGAAAGCAATTGGACGAATTTGGAACTTAATATTTACTGTTGGGATCTACACAAATTCAAGAGCCACAGGCAAGATTAGTTGGATTAGTGCTTCAGTGGTCCTTCATTATCCATTTCTCCCTCAGTGACATGATTTGTGTCTTCAGTTAACTGTGCTTATTAAATGAAAATGATGAAAGATTGAAGCAAAAGTACATATGTAGAAGGAGGGTGTTGAATTTTACTAATCTTGTTTAGAATGTTACTGCATTTCATTACATAGGAAATTTCATTGAGATTTCCTACACATTCTTCCAGTGTTAAGTCTCAGAGCTTTGCTCTGTCATAGGAAAACAAAGATACAGAAACGTGTTACAGTTCAGCTACTTGCCAGTCAGAAGACAGGCAGAAAACAGAATCAGGTCCATCTGAACATGGGGTTTCTGAGCACAGACCACTCTTTGCTTCCTTCATTTTGCATTGTTTTCTAGGCTGTGGTAAGAAGTGGAGAAATAACTACCTGTGTGTAAGAGGATCCCAGTCTGCCTCCTGCAGGGAAAGCAAAGGTGGAAAGAGCCCCATAACAGTATGAGTTCAGGCTTAGACCAGCCGCAGACGATCTCAACACTATGCCAGTTTTACAGCTGCCTTGTACAAGGAGGTGCTGATGCATGAAAGAATCAGGCTGCTGCTCTGGAAGGTGAACGTATATCAGTTTGGACTGTGTTGTGGAAAAGTCAGAGCCATGTGAATAACTTGAACTCAGCATGTTTTTCTCCTGATATTGGAGCACTAGCCGATGTGAACTATGAGGTTGAATCCAGTCACAGAAGAAAGAGAGGGAAGGGGATTTGCATGCGGCACAGGCAATACAGGGAACATGAGCGTAACCTCGACTCAAGTCGCCAGTTAAGTCTGCAACTGAATCTGAAATCATCCCATCCATTTACTCATTGCACAGGTAGACAGTATGTCCCAGGGCACATTTCAAACAGCCTTTTAAATAGCCAAAATAAATATGACCACATTACTTTTTTTAATTTCTCACTGTTTCAAATCAGTCTTAATTAGGCGCACTGCAACCTTGGAAAAATCTAAGAAATGGGGAAGTGATATTGATTCTTTATTATCACTTTAATTGTCTATTCTGATGTGTTAAAACTGAAACAATCTTCCAGCTGCAATGTCTAATGAACTCCAAGATCAAACAAGATCTTGCTAATTATGGAGTTAATGAGGACAAGTTCACAGGCAGAGTTAAGTTAGTAATTACATGTTTCAAAGCATCTTGAAGCTCAATAAGATCTTCATTTGGTGCTGTAATGGTATACATTTTCCATTTCTTCTTTCTATAACGTGTTACAGAAGGGCACCCTATGTATGGTATATGCTGCTAATCATGTGCAAACAGCACAAAGCAGACTTCAATAAATTAAGAGACTCGCTGTTTATAAATCAACTCAACATTGAAATCTCATTTACATTTTTGCTATCCCATGTAATGTGTTTACACACAAATAATGTCAACATTAGCATGGGAGGGGGATGAATTTAAATTCCACAGCATGTTTCTGAAGCCAAACCGTCAAGGAAAGGCAATCAACATTTTAAATGAGCATACAGGCAACTAGATTTTCAAAAAGAAGCACTACTAAATCAGGCCTTTGAACCCACAGTAGCAAAATGAGCCTTACAGCTGTATCCATTTCAAGGGAATGCTTACACTGGGCACAAGTGGGATAGGGCAACCAAAGCAGTGCTGTGTTTAAAGGAAGCTATTCTTCTTGGTCCTGCCAGGAAAGCTTGTATCTTAAAATTATTGTTTCTAGGACTTTTTTTAATCAGAGTTTATTCTCTGTTTATCTCCTGCTTTCCCAAGTTTCACTTTTAAAATTGATGGTAACCTTGAACTTGTAGCTGTACCTTCTTTCCTTGCACAATAGACACTCCAAAGGCAAGATTTGTAATTGCAAAAAAACACAGACAACCAGATTGCTGCACCTGCATTGCTTAGTGCAAGCAGCAGCAGTTTGTCGCAGTGGCAAGAGTTTGACTGCATCCAGCAAATAACCATGCTGGATTAAGTAATCCATTTCACCTGCCTTGCATTAAAGAAACCATGTCACATGGAAATAAAGATCATCTGACAATGTGTTGTAGTTGCTTTAGATCTCACAATCCAAGACCGAGAACAGTGGAGTGCGAGATACCAGATGCAGGCTCAGGGATACCAGCAATGCCCATGAATCCCCATGAGGACCAGACAAGGAATGGAGCCTCCAGTAGTGCTGACTAACACAGCTGCCTCTTGGTTTAGAACTGTAAATATACATAATATTTGATATTTCTTTTATAAGTATGTGGGAGATAGATCTCCATTCGAAAAAGCGGAAAAGGCCAGCTGCACATCACTGAGATACAATTTTATTTTTTCATCAAATTGTTTTTTATACAACGTAGTTCTTCAGGCCATGGTTATGCGAGTCATTTTTTGGCATCACTCCTTATTTATTTGATTCTTTCTCCTGCATCACTTCCTCCACTATGCTACTACAGCTGTTCACATGACCCCTACGGCAAACTGTATCAAGGAACTGATCTGGTGAGAAATAAAAGGTTATTATACTTTTCTGGATTATTTTTCAATCAGATTAGTTAAATTCCTCATTTACCACAGTGCTACAAAACCCATTGTGCTGACACAGGGACAGACTGGAGTGGAAGTAGCTGTGTAAAGGAAATTTGGAGAGAGGACAATTAGATGTGGTTTAAACAGCACTGCCACAGTATATATTACAGTCTCAGTTTGCTGATTCAAAACATACATCCCTACCCAAACTGAAGACAAAATACCACTTCTTAGCAACTCTCAATACACGGAAGAATTTTCCAACCATTTCTCCAAAGTGGCATCACCTAGGCCCCCAGCATGAGATTTGGGGAGCTATCTGTTACTTAGTCTGCAAGCTAAGCTTGAATTAGATCCATATTTAAATAGAGTATTTAAAAAACATTTTATCAGGAACTCGTAGGTGGGATGGCAATGTTAAGATGCTTTCATTGGAGGTCAACAGATATGGTGCAGCAGTTTCTACCCTTTTGGCTAAGTTTCATTTGGAGGTTGGTATTCATGTCAATCCGGAGCCCAAATTGAAAAATGAAAAATACAATCTGTGTCACTACAGTTTCCCTGACTATACCCATAGCCCACGTAGGCTTAAATCACTCCTCAGCTCAATTTCCTCTCTTACAGCTGGTTTATGGCCTCCTGTCTGCGCCGCATTGCATCCTTCCTCTGCCAGTACTGGCTAAGGGAGGCAGGACAGCTCTCATACTTCTCTCTCCCTTGCTGCTGCTCCTGTTTGCTGCCCAGCTCTCAGCTCCCTGCCATTTCTGCTAATGGATCTGGTGGTGTTTTGCTTGGCCATCCTCACTTCCTCAGGCAAACGGGTTTCTGTTTCATGGCTCCATGTGGGAGACTTGGCATCTGAATGGCATATCCCTGCAGCCCCCTCTGACTATGGAGGAGGGTATGAGGTGCCTGGTTCAGCCTCTCTCAGCATTGTCACAAGCTACCTTAGGCACATTTTTTTTAAGCACGCTGGCTGTTGTTCCTCTTGTTCTGTGGTGCAAAACTCTTCCCCAGGGCTGGTCTGAAGAATTTAGACCCCTCACTTGGGGCTATGAATATGGAAAGGAAAACCACTGACCCCGCAGTGTAGCAGTGCCAAGGGTGAGCTTCTCATTCCTTGTGTGGATATAACTTTCAGAAATGGCTCTTAGAACTGGAAATACAAAAGGGTCCTGGAGAAGCTCCTGAGTCAGAGAAAAACCTTGAGATCATACTGAGGAGAGCGACTTTTTGATTCTGTGTTATGCTTGAATAGTCCACATGAGCAAAAACTGGTGCAGCATGACACCAGTCTTTCCTAAGCTGAGGAGAGAGCTGGCTGTCTGACAGATGGGAATCTTTACTCTATTACTTCCTCATGGATCTGAAAAATCCTCTGACATAATTCTAACCAGAGTTATCTTTTTCTTTATAGCACAAATTCTAACTCTTCACTTTGTTAGCTTTGTACACAGTTGTGCAACGAGTTATTTTAAACAGTCCCTCTATAGTACCAAAGGTTTTCTTACACGACTGAAAATGGGAAAGATTTTCCCATCCTACGTGGTCTTTGGTTTCTATTCCTTTCAATGTGATTTCGGCTTTGTTCCTTTTCTGTGCTAGGAGATGATAATGAGGTTCACAAACCTTCTGCTCTGGTGCTTGGAAATCTACTCTGGGTTTAGCTCAGCTGCAGCGAGCTGAGAGGTTTCCCCTTGCATGCCGCCAATTTTCAGTGCGCTCATATGTGGCTGACGCGGTAGGGGGCTAATCCCAACAGCAAACATTATACTCTTTCCGTACTCACTTACACTTTGGAATCAAGGGTAAAAAGTTCTCTTTGAAGCCCCTTTTCTCTGAATGGTCTGGCAAGCTAACGTGGACTTCCCAGTCTCTGGCCAGAATTCAAATGTATCGCAGTGCAGCTCAGTGACTGTAGCAATTGTCCCAGGCCCTCCCAGCACACCAGTCTTCCTGTGGCACGGGATCAGAAGGACATGCTTCTTTTTCAAGTAGGAAGCTGTTTATTCAAGCACAGCTGCAGCCAACATTCTTGAGCAAAGTTTACCCACAGTGAATTTGCCTATTTTTATCAGTTTGCTATCTCCAACGTTGCAACATGCACCATTGTGAAAATAGAAAATAAGTGATTTAGTGAAATTATTTCTGATCACTGGACATAGGTTGAGCTGGCAAGTCTGACCAGTGGAATAATGTTCAAAAGCTCGTGTCCTTTTCCATTTCAATAACAATAGAGACACATTCTGTGCTCAATCTGGAAACAAATGTTGCCCATATTTGGATCTCAGTGGGAGATGTGCATGTGGAATTTGGCCCAAAGAGTTGTGTTGCAAGATCCTGTTTCCCCTTGCCCTGCTCCAAATCTTGATTCTTGCTATTTGTAGACAAGTAACAGCTAACTGCAACAGGGGCTGTGTGGATGGAAATATGAAGAATTCTACAGATCTCAGGCGGTTACTCAGAACTGGACTGGCACAAGCGAGAACTGCATTGGGTCTATTGTAGATCATGCTGGGTGGGCATTTCTATACCAACTCCTTTTTACAATTTCCTTTAATTTTTATAGGCAGATCTTCCTTCTAGGTGTGATTCCAAGGAAGAGAGACAATATTTGCAGCATTATATATTTGCAACAGTTTCCTATATTAGTCTGATTTTATTGGAACATTAGTAATTTTTCAGATTAAGTGTTCTGTGGAAATCAGATGATGCTTTACTCACTCAGTTTCAACTCTTTAAAACCAGGAAAATAAAAAGGATCATATGCAGGCATCTGAGGAGGAATCTCCTTTCCTCCTCACGTGCAGGAAGGGGGAAGCTTCCGATGGGGCTAATTCAGAAGGAGGCCTAAAGTTCTTCGGTGTGCACACTTTTTTAGCTGTGACGGTTACTCCTTTAGGCTTCTTTGATACTCACAGATAAATGCATAGTGGAGACTAAATTTCCTATCAAGAGTGGAGTTGGATGACTAGGACATAGTCCTACAAACTGGGAAGCAAAGGGGCAATTCCTCTTAATTGAAAGAATGAATTACACATGTGGCTTCTACCTCCTCTAGGTGGGTAGGATCCTTGGACAGGAGGCAGTCTCCCTTTGCAGGAGGATGAAGGGAAGAGGAAGCATTGTGATTTACCTGTGAACTTTTTCTTCCAATCAAAACTACTTTCTGATTTTGACGTGAATTTTTAGGTAGATTGGGATGAACCAGACTTCATTCAGAGGCAAATTTCTTAACAAGCAGATAATTTTCTTTGATATTTCTCTCTCCATGCTACATCTGCAGCTGAACCTTTGGCTCAAAAGGAAATCCTCAAGAGCAGAGTGTTCTCCCCTTCCTCTGTTAGAGCCACAAGATGCCACAGGACATCAGGGACGACAGCTCCACAGTTAGACAAGTTTAAAAGTGATGGCTTTGCTTTCCCACGACTTACGTCTCCCAGACTAAGGTTCTACTTTACATTGCTGCCGGTAGGAGGAACATGGGCCCACATATTTCTCTTTTTGATCTGTTACTTGTCTTCGCCTTGTCATGTTTTTCCATACAGGAAACTCTTTATGGCAACTTGCTCACAATGCAGTAGTCTCTAGAGCTGCTGCATAAATGTGGGTCTGAAAACTTATCTTGAGAGCTGCTGGTGGATCATGATCCATCCAAGTCCATTTCAATCACTTAGAGCCACTCCAGTGCTGATGTGTGCTGTGGGGTTATTAGAGGTGAACAAATGCAGAAGTACATTTCTCCACTATTCTATATACTTAGCAAAGCTTATGTAAGTAAATAAGATTGTGAAACATTCAGCAGTCACTGTGCAGTATGTAGCCTTAGCCTTGACAGTACTCAGGCACTAATGTTAGAGCTCTCAAGCACACTCCTGGCCTCCCAAACTCTGCAAATGGAAGAGCACATGAAGAGGCTACTCCTGTGTAGGAGGACATAGTACTTTCCTGACACATTGTGTATTAGATTTCAGATGCATTGCACTAATGAGAGCAAGCACTTCCCTGCTTTTGAAGGCCCTACCCTATAGGGCTTAGAAATCCTTCCAGTATAACTGCCTTTTCAGCTTGCTTGACTACTTATCAAGGTCTTTATTTTTCCTTCCAGGGAAAGGAGGGAGGAGGGGACTTTTTCCCTAGACCCCTTGTTCTCTCTGTTTTGCTTTGAATGTTGCGGTGTATTTGGTTCCCCCCTCCCAACGTGCTCGGATAACCCAAAAGAAAGAGAAGTCCTTTTTTTTTTTTTCATCCCTTTTCCCTGAGGAGACAGAGAGAGAGAGGAGGGAAAAAAGAAAGATTAAGATGTAAGCTGGCTAGATAAGCCTGGAACTGGGTTTATTACTACTGTTGAATGAGAGTACAAGGATATAAAAGCAAACCTGCTTTACTGGAGCTGGAGCGAGGTTGGTGGGAGACCTACACTGATTGTGTGCCACTCCGAGAAGGGATGTTTCATTAATTACACATTAACTATGTGCACTGAGGAGGAGGCAGAGGATAAAAAATGCAGATGTTTCTGCTGCCCGACAGAATGAAAACCACTCTTGATCCTGTCAAAAGAACATTTTGAATCAAAGGGCTCCACAGAAGTGGAAGAATGAGTTTTGTGGCTGAGTGCAATGGTGCGGCCTTTTAATCATTAAACCCTTTTATAGCGGTAAAATGAACATCCATTGTCATGGCCACTCCAATGGGGCCATCGGAGCTGGTGAAAAGGGAATGCTTTACGAAGGGCACTAAAACAGGACACAACCAGCCCCGCTGCTGGATTTCTAAAGGTAACAACAGCAGTGCATGACAAAGAATGAAAAGACGGCCCAGGTTGGTTTGCTTAAATTACTTTCCTCCCCAAGCCCTCCTTACAAGCTAAACATGCACCAGATATAATGAGCATTAGGACTTCACAGCCTGGCAGTTCCCCTCCTTTGTTTCCTCAGAGTTTTACTGTCTTGGTTTAATTTTTTCTGTTCTTTAAGTGAAGGCTCCTTAGGAAAACGGATTGAAATGTTGTTTTATTCTTAATCACTCTCTGCAGTTGTAGTAAAGCCATTAGCATTGTGCAAGAAATGATCCTCTCTTCTTGCACCCACACTACCCCCACCTCCCCAAGTATGCAGGGACAGCAATGCTTTAAGACTGTTTTTTCAAATAAAACATCCCCAACCCATTTTTAGAAAGTAGACTTAATTTTAATTTGTCAAGCCATGACCCTGGAGTTTAGTTATATCCCTTCCTTGCTTCTTTCTTCTCCTTCCCTTTAATTTCTCAGTAGAAATGATTCAATAAACTATTTCTCACATCAGTCTAGGAAGAATTGAAAGATTTATTTCCCAAAGTTCATATAAGCCTTGGAAAACCATATTGTCAGGTTTTTTGGAGCAGAACTTGTCAGAGAAAAGTAACCTCATTTCATGGGGAGTTTCATATCTAGGTTTTGTTCCAATAGGAAACAAAAGGGAATCAAATCCTGACTTCTAGATAATCCATCTGATGGACACCCTGGTACCGTGAATCTTGACATTCTGGACCGTGAAAGAAGACAGAAGAAGATGAAAGCTAAAGACAGTAAGGCTTTCTGGCTCCCAGCCAGTCATCCAAATGAGCTGCTGGGGATCTGAGCACTTTGGGAGCTCTGGCTTTGGAGGAAGCGGGAGATGAACTAGTCAGAGACTTTCATACTATCAGCAATTCTTTGAATTTGAATGCCGAACTCTGAAAAATTGTCAATGCAGCTGAATCAGCAGAATGGGATGAAAAATATTTTGATGGACTATTTTAGACCAATTCTTTATAAATAATTTCTAGGATAGAACTGTTGTTGAGAGTTCTATAGTTCCTCTGGCATTTGGAATGCAAATGTGTTTCAAACAGTGCCTATATTAATCCTTATATCAAATAAAAAAAATAAGTGAATAATGAGATTTCTCAGGAGTCCTGGAGGTTTTTTGTGCACTAACTGTACTGTTTAGCTATGAATGCTATTTTATTTTTAGTTAAGGAAGGAAGGAAAAAGCACTTATTCTTATGATGTTTCATTACTATGGGTAATACAACCTGAGCCATGTGCTTCTTATGTAAAGGGCAGAAACCTGGAGAAAGTAACCAGGAAGGCCCATAGGAAGGTAAGAGCTTTATGGCTCATCATCTGTGAGGAGGTTTGATGGGATTGTTCCCTGGGAATATTGCTGTAGGAATTGTCAGCACACTTTGGCTGGAGCCAACTCTTCAAAGCTCTGGAGGGGTCTAAAGTATACAGAACAGTGCTTCTTTACAGATTTGTCTCATCCTTTCTATCAACTAAAACATTTCTCAAAGCCACATTTTTGTTTTTGGAGGGACCCAAATGGTGGTACTTAATTGTTTAGTTAACTCTGAAAGAGGCTGTGCCACTGGCTTAGTGCTTTGCTAGAGAGAAAATGCAAACCCCTGCATAAGGAAGTAGTAAAGAAACCGCTTAGTACAGAAGTAGCCAAGAAAACAAGTGCTATAAAAATGCTTCTTCCCTGGCAGCAATCCAAAGGGACTGACAGACAATTCTGGGTGTAGCTCTGACGGGCAATGAGAATCCAGTTGAAAACGTGCCATTACAGCAGGCTGGCCAGGATGGCAGGCTGATAACTGAACTGCTGGGAGCAGTGATCTGCAGGAAGCATTAAAAAGATGCATTCAGAGACTTCCTTTAGAATTACAGGTAACTCAAATGTGCAGAAGGGTGCTCTCTGTGCCCCAGTATGTTTGACTAATTATACAGTTCAGGGAAGGGCTTGGACAGCTAGGGCCACTGATAAAAACTGATTAAGAAGCGAACATGTCTGTGAGATGATAATGAGACACGAGAAGATGATGTCCAGCCCAGTTCTTATTCGAAATACTAAAGGCACATCTGGGCAACATCCACTCCTGCACTACCTACAAAGGTAACGATACTATAGTGGACTGAGCGTAATAAACTCTGGCCTCTACGTTGGGCTTTGTAAGGACGGAGTGTGAAGCAGCAACAGCTGAGGCTATATACCCTGTAACTCTGCATGGATACTGATCTAGAATCCTGCTTATAAAAGTTATATCAGTTTAAAGTATTTCTAGCTTTTCTTGCTTTCCCATGGTAAATTCAGAGTATTGAAATTGTTAGCTTTCTGTTTGGCCTTCTCTGTGCTATCTGTAAGCTTTTAGCTGCATCAGAAAAATGTTTAAAATTCAAATGGCAAGTTCGTATTATTTTAGCATTAGTAATTCCTTGCTTCAGAAATTTCTGGGGTATATCAAGATGGAAATAGAGCTAACACGAGCATGGTTCAAATCAAATTAATTCAGAGCTGTTAGTCTGTGACCTGCAAGGAGGAAGAATGCTTTCCCTATCCTGGCTGAGCTAATATTCCTGCCTTTGCTGAATCAGACCAAACCAGCCTTCTGCAGCTACTAGCAAGCGGCAATGTACCAATTCTTTCTTTTGGCTGTGGTCCATCTACTAAGCAGACTAGTGTTTTCAGTCTCCTTCACCCTGACATCTCCTTGGTCAGATGGCAAAACACCCACTGCTGCTGGTGCTTGGCTCAGACAGGTGGATTTACTTGGCCAGAGCTGAAAAGAAATAATGTGTCTCTGTAAAACTGCCACTGGCACCAAAATAAGAGGCTTCTTAGAGCAAGTCATGTCAGTCTGTGATCCTCCCTCTCCTTTCTCCTACAACCAAAATTGGTAACAGTGTTGACATGTCAGTCCTGGTCTGTAAGCATCCGAGCTGGGTGCAGCCGCTCAGACCTTCCCCACTGCTGCTGCTCTGAATTCAGCCTGAGATCAGCTCCCGCAGAGCTGGGATGTCCCGGAGCAAGCTGGAGTCTGAGGAGCTGGACCAGGCTTTGCAGCAACGCTCTGTGTCCTCATCCAGCCTGAGCTCTGCAGGGGAGCAAACACCATTTCTTTTAACTCAGATAAGAGTTCACTAAAAGAGTAAAACAGATTTTGTAGAAATTACAACAGACTGCTTTTTTCATTCCTTCCCTAAATCTATATTCAGTTGTGTTTTCAGTTCCCTGTCCAAGCTAGCCCTGAATTTAATTACTGAATATCCAGCAGTGTTACTTATTTCTGACAAGGAATTCTCACACAGTTTGAGTATGTTCCTATTAAAATAACAAGCACATGAAGGCATTTATTTGTTAATTTTCTTTCTGAGTTAGTGACTGCTCTATATTAAAATGCATTACCCTGAAAATGACTGAAAAGGTGCGTGCTGCCTGAATTTGTGAGGAATGAAGCATCTCAAGTTCCTCTGCTCTATACAAAAAAGAACTGTCTCTCCCTTGACTGTAGGCTGTACAGGATGAGACCACACGTTCCAACATGCCCATAAAAGTGAAATTATTTAAACTAAATAACTAGAAGTTAAAAACAAACAAACCAACCAACACGCCCCCCCCCCCCAAACTAGAACTAAGGAAAACAAGGCAAAGAGCTACTTAACAAATTATTTCTATTCTGCATTCAGAATCCTAAAAGCATTTCCAACAAGAGGCATTTGTGCTCAGCATAGGTTGGGTTAGGGCACCTTGATTTTCAGAAATGTTACGCTTTGAAATTCGGGTATCTCGATTTGGTCACCTAACCAACAGAAGGCACCCCTAGCTCCTGCTGGCTTTGAAAAACACCCTCCCGAGGCTTTGGCAGAGATGCAACAAGTGAGGGTGTTGAGAAAGTCACTTATTTGTAAACAAAGCATTTTACAATTCCTTGCAAGACATTTTAAGTGAGCCTATGTTGCATAAAGCTCCTCGGGGATCTGTGCAAGCAGCAGCAGCACACAAAACAAAGTCACTTCTTTTGCTGTACTTTATTCTCTTGTCATGTTAAAAGCAATGAATTTATTTCCCCCTCTCAGCCCTCCCTCAACTACTGCAGCCCTGCAGTAAATCAAAAAAGTAAACTCTCATTCTCATTGTGCAGGGCTTACTTCCAGGCCTCTACAGTTTCCACAGTAACTAATTAGAAATTTGCATCTCTAAGAGAGAATTATTTAATACTGATGTAAGCCCTTTTATTCTTTGGAGCTTGGCCTTTTGCTACTCAACTTCTGGTAGATGTTGGGCCTTAAGGTCATACTGTACAAACTCTGAATGTAGGTGGCCCTAGTCTTGCTTTTTTTATTTCGGATGATTCATATCCTGTGAAGAAAATGTCTTGCCAGGTTTTTGTTGAATGGCATAGATTTGAAAGGCAGCACCCAATTCATTTAGTAGCCATTTGTTTTAAACTGTAACATCTTCCCCATTCCTCATTAGCTAACTCTTGTGTAATTGAGTCATGCATTTTTAGCCTTGTTAAACCAGTGGAGTTAGGTCACACTGATGCACCTTTCCCATTAGTTCCATTTGCTGCCCTTGGCTTTCCGCGTTTAAGCAGGCCTTTTATTTTGCATGGCAGGAAAGAAAGCCTCGGATACTCCAACTGCAGAGACATGTGTTTTATAGCTCAGCCATAGGTACCGTAAATCCAAGATACTGTCCCACAGTCTCAGAGAAGATATAAATACTGAGAGAAGAGGAAGTGGAGTCTGCAAACTGAACAAAAGTCTTCCTTCATGCTCAAGCTAGAAATGCCTTGGACAGTTTTTGTCCCAAACCAGCAAGTGCCCCTCACACAGCTGTGCTACCTCAAGCTTCAGCTGACTCCAATGGGCTTTGCATCAGGCTCGCAGTCAGTTTGCCAGCTCAGGCTCAGCACTTTTTCAGCTATTGCACTTTTTTACAAATGATCTGTCAAGAAAGAAGCAAAGCCATCACCACCCCTTTCTACCATCGCGTGGATCTTGCCCATCCGCTCCTGTCCAAGCTTTAACAATTGTACCTAAAAAGACTTCAGTGGGGCTCGTTTTGTAACCTTGTAATCTTATCATTTTATAATTTTACAATCTAATATTGTATATATAATCTTTAAAACATTACATAGATAACCTAGTTGTCTGTGTGTATATATACACACACACATATACATATATGCATGCACATATATATATATATAAAGTTTGTATAGGCTTATAATGGAAGAGGAATAGGTATTCTGGTTTCTTCCCCTTGCAATTATTTCCAAAGAAGACATCATAATTGAAGAGGAATAACTTCATGAACCAATAGCTTTCTGATTCTGGAACTGCAAATAATCCATTATTGTAACTTAATGTAACAAATTAATTGAGATTGAAATAAATGGAACTTCAAAAACACATCCATTTGTAATGCCATCTGTAATGGAGGAGGTGTTTGAGAGACATAAGAGTTCTGCGCTTGTGCAAATGAATCACAGACTCCATTTTTTTCTTCTTTCTTCAAGGGAATCCTGAATTTAGAAACAAACCTCAAACATTGCATGCACTTATGATCCAAGGATTGTGAAAGGCAGTGCAAAAACATAACTATGGACTTCCTGGGTGAGACCCCAAATCCATGTAGGTCAGTATACAGCTCCAAGACCTGATGCATAAAGAAGGGACAAAGAGCAGAAATGCAATGCTCTTTCAGTGCTCAGTTCTGTGCTGCTGTAGGAGATTCTTAACAAAAGTAATTTTCTTGGGTTTCCTGGTATAACAGTATAATAGCTTTTGATGGTTTCTTCTTCCACAAGTTTTCTGCGCTGCTTTCTGAACTTGAGTAAAATTCTGGCACCCAAATCATCCTGTAGCAAGGAATTCCACAACCTAAATACATATTGAAGAAGTCTCCTTTGAAGATTTTTTTCCTATGGCAAGTATTAGCAGACGATATTTACCTGGTATTTATTCTAATCCATTTCTCCTTACATTGGAAAAAATGCCTAGAGCTTTTACCTTAAAGATATTCTTCACTATGACTGTGATTCAACCCCATTGTTTTACTGTCTTTTGTGAAAGACTGGGTCTGCACTGAATATTAATAGCTTAAGATCAGGACTGGGAGCCCTAGTTCTCACAATCTCATGACTCTGGCTGTGACTAAAGGATGCAATGCAGTTGCCTACACTCAAGCATCTAATCCATTTAAGAGGCTTTAGGGCATCCTGCTTGGTTGCCAACTGCTTCTCCAGAAGGGCCAATATCTCCTTCAGGCTTGTGTCAATCTGCCACCCCCTTGTCAGTCCACTGAAGTGCACCTTCAGGGCAGCACCTGTCTGATGATATTTTTAAGGGATTACCAAGATACAATACTTCTCAGTGGCATCTGAAAAGCCTTTGCCTGTTGTGGTCTAGGATTCTGCTGCCTTTTCTACTTCTTACTACTGAAGGGGAAAAACCACACACACAACACTACGCAAATGTCAAAGGGGGAGAAGGAAGTGACTGGCAGAAATCTACCAGCCACCTCCTAATAACTGTCTCCTCAGAGTCAATTTGTGACAAAAGCAAACAAAACAAGATGTAGAGAGTTTATCAAGGTTCCTGTGCCTCATCCCATCGTGAGCAAGCCCCTTCTGAAAAGATGTCCTGAAAAAGTGTTTTTATTGCAGTCTATATGCTAACTCAGTACAAAACTCAGTGCTATCCAGGCAGGCAGTTCAACAGATTAAATAAGAACTATAAGAAATGGAGAAGCTTTTACAAAAATTTGTGACATTTTAAACTACATGTGGGGAAAATACTCTTCTTCTGGGTAACCAGCTGATTTCCTATTCAAAAACAGAGATGTAAGTTTAATAACAGTGCTTAAGTTCATCCTAAGAACTAAGAAGTCCTGTCACTTATTATGCAATTGTGTAAACAGCCAGAAGACATAGTTGCTTTCTAGTTTTGACACCCAAAATATCTGACTTCATATTTTCAAATGGGAAAATAACAGTTACATTTATATAAATACCTACAGAAGGAGACAGGTACATGCGCATACAAACCCACCCATGTCCACAAATTTCCTGCTGACCTGGCTTGATAACTGTTCAGTAAATTGTTCTGACTTTTTCAAAATCAAACAAAAGGGCACTTTCAGGATGAAGCAAGGAAAGCAAATGGAAAAAACTTTTAAGGAAAAGTTATGATTCCAACTGGACAAATATGGGAACAATTATTTCTATCTGAGTGGATGCTGAGTAGCTCTTTGATTCTGCCCTGGTCACTTCTCTTCTTTGTTTTCCTAAGAACATTTACCAAATGGATGTTTCCACACGTACATGTGAACAAGTGACTCCTTGCACAGGCAAATGATCACAATTAAGGCCAAAACCCCCTTTCGTTATTTTGGGGTACTTTCTGAAAATCCTCCTTTCCTTCTAAAAAGACTTGCTCATAGCCTGTGCACACGTAAATCATACATATAAAACTGGCAAAACCCATCAGATGAAACCATTCCCCACGAGCCTTTCATACAGTGCTCACCAGCACGTAAGAACAGGCAGAACCAGGGAATTACAGTTGTGACTGCATCCAAATCTCAGCTACTCACTCATGGCACAACCGAAGTGGAAGAGGTCCCCTGACCTGAGCCAACAGGCTGCCTGTCTGTCAATCACCCGGCTGTAACTCCTTAGTCACAGAGAGGCAGTAAAATGAGAATTTCCCATTAAGAACAACCCCCCCTTCACACCATTCCACATCCCTTTCCCTGGAGACACCTCCATTCAAGCCACCTCATTAACACCTACTTGCTGAGAGCAATTAGGTGGTCAGGTAGATGAGTGGGTGTGGGACAGGAAAGACCAGCCAGCTTTATGTGGCCGGGATTACTGAGCAAGATCCTTAGAGTGAAGGTCAACAGTGCAGGGGCTTGCACACCAGAGATGGAAACGGCTTTACAGGGAAGGGAGAAGGAAATGCATAACTAAGGGCATCTAATTAGATTACTAGGTTTCCGTGCTTTGGATGTCCCATAATTCAGTCAATTAAACTATGCTTTAATAGCGAGGTCTTTCATGGCATTTATCCCAAGGCGCCACACAAAATATTAAAATTAACAGCTCATGTAATTATTATGGAGAGAGAGTTACTCCTTTCTAGGTAAGATTTCATGCTTTCCACCATAAGCCTGGTGCTGGCCTTGCTGTCACCAGTCCTGTTACAAGAAATTCTCCCGTCTCCAGGTCTGCATCTGTAAAATGTAGCCAGAAAACAGCTTTATAACCCAGATTGCTGACGTCTTCAAGTGACCTCCCTGAAAATTGCAGTTGTTTTCATTGATGACCACTGCCTCAGGACCAGGCAAGCTACCACCAATCGCACCACCAGCAAGATTATTTTTTAAAATAATAATGTTTGTCTGTAACTGTGAATACACACACCCACTTGCTTTAACAGCAATTTTCTTTCTTTGTTGCAGAATTAAGAAACTGTAAAAATGTTGTACAGATGCTTGAGGAAGAATTCTTTACATACTGCAAGGCACCCAGATGGTCAGAAGACAGTTGTTCATCACTGCAGAAGTTGGCCGGCTTGATGCAGCTTATCTCAGCACTTGCAGACAGTACAGCATCGATCTCCACCATCAGGATAGCAGTTTCTTGTCTCATCCTAAGAGCAGCACATCCAACGCTGAGCCTTCAAGGAAATTCTACTGGACTTGCATCCCATGTGATGTTATTAATACTACATTAATACCAATATCAATATTACATTCTTTTAATAAAATGAGGCACTTGACAATTATTCTTCCATTTTTGTTTGCATCTGAGCATAACAGGTCCTGGAATGCATATCTGCTATATATGTACTCCCTGGGTTCTAGAGAACTACTTTCAATATAAAAATGTCTCTGCACACAGGTGTGGTATAGAAAACTAGACGAGGAAACAATGTTAAATTTCTCTTAAGTTAAAGAAGACAGCAGTGAATACCATGGCAAATATGGATGTTGTTCTGTTTTGTTGGGTTTTTTTCTCTCAGAACTGAGTTTAGCTCTAAATTAATTCGTGACTGTGCTGACACCTGGAACCTCACATTTGAAACACAAAGCAGACACAGCCATGAAGGTTTCAGTATGTTGTTTCCTGATTTGGGACCTGAAAGGACTGTTAAAGAAGGTGTGTGGAACATGCCCCTACGGTTCCTGTGCCCGTACCACCGTTGCCACGTCTGCCGCAGCCGCCCGCAGGGCTATGCTGCTGACTCCCACCCATCGCTTCATAGGTCAGTGAAGGGTGGCCAGTTGGTTTTAATCATGGCTGTACTGGGCTGGTTTACAGACTGGGTGCTTTATCTCCTGAAACATCCTCCTAATTGGAGCTATATGCTATGAATTAACACGCTGCCAGGGCAAGCCGGCAGCTGATGCTCTGTTCCAGGACCTTTTCATACTGGGATAGTATAGGATGGGATCTTTAGTGGTTTTAACCTGGGAAAACTCTGGTGTAGCCAAAGGCCAGTGAGAGTTCAGATGTGCCAAGAATGCTACTTAGTGCATCTCTAAATATTTCATGAGGTACCAACTGATATAAGGAGGTTTTTATGTAAATTTTTGTTATTACGTTACAGTTCTGCACTTCCGACAGTTCAAGTTGTTGCTGTTATTTAAATCCTCAGTATGGCTTGCACACATTGTCAGGAGTAACAGCCTGGCTGAAAAAAAGCCCAGGAAATTTAAAACCAAAACCAACTAGCCTCTCTTTCCATTTGCTTCTTATGAAAAACCAATATTTAAACTGATTTTCTTTGAAGCCAACAGGACGTGCTGCTCTGCTGCAATCTAATATGCCAAGCATTCATTCCCAACCCCATGTTTTCAGCTGAGTCACGAGCACTTTAACTCACGTTAGGGATATGACCAGCTGCTCCACCTTAACTGTCCTTAGCGGTGTTGTCAGAGGCAACTGAAATGTGCCCGTACCGGAGGGCTGGGAAGCGATTCTCTCTAGTTCAGAGCCTGGTGTTCCTGCATCTGGTCAGATGACTTCTGCAACTTGAATTATTTCCTATCAAAAGGATCTGTGTGCTTCCTACGCCACAGCTGTGACAAACCTTCCTGTGTCTGCTGTGCCTCACCCAGAGCTCCTTAAGGTCCACGGCAATATCTCTACAAAGCTCAAGATTAAAATAATAATTATAAGAAAGCAAACAAACATCATAGTCAGGGCAGAAAAAACCCCAACCGCCTCCTACTCGCCGCTAGGTTCCAAAGAAATTATGCTGTTCCTCCTTATAAATAATAGGGGTGTGCAACGTGTCATTCCTATTCAGTGTTTGTGGGTTTTTTGGTGCTTATTGATGCTGCATCTGTTTTGTCAGTGCGTCAGCTAATGGAGAAAGTTAATTGTGTTGGTTGTAAGGCCACCTGTCACACACATGCCTCATTTCCATACTAATAGCCCAACAGTGGCAGGCAGTGTACTCCTCTGCAGTAACACACACAGCCTCTTTGGCAACCTGGGCCAAATGTGCCTATGCAGCAACTGCAGCCCTCTTCTCTGAATGCCTCCAGTGTTGTGGCAACCCAGCCCTGCATTAACCCCCTGCGGACCTCCTCAGCCCAGGGTGGGGGTTTTTTAAACCCTTGCAGACATGCTGGGCATCACGCTTTAGTGTGGGAGGGTGGCAGGCGCAGCGCTGCTTCCCGGGCAGGTTGGGTGCCCTGTGCCCTCCCCAACCAGCCGAATATTTCCCTCCCTTTGCGCTGTCAGATCGGGACCCCATTGCCAGCAAAACCTGGCGAGTGCTGCCAGTAGCGATGTTCACATCGATGGTGAGGGCCGGTTGAAAGTCCATCTCTTTTGTCCCTTCTGTTACCATTTCGAACGAGGGAGGCAATGCGGATCAGAGCCGGGGAGAGGAATCCTGCCCGCAGCTGAGGCAGACACGACAGTGCTGGGCTGCAGCAGGTCTCAGAGAGACTTAAAAAAAGATTCACTTTGGTGATAGAACCAATGCCAGAAAAGCTAGAACTAATGAATATTTTATTTTAACATATGGGAAACTATTCTGCTCAGCCAAAATGGTCAGAGGTTTTCCTTCCTTCTTGCTTTCACCCCCTCTTTTCAAATAGAAGATTATGTGAGTAAAAGAATATATTTTGAACTACCAAGCCTGCTCTTCATCACAGTCCATGACTTTTGTTGATGTTTTGCTCTGCAAAAATCCCTTATAAACCTCTGATGGAGTTTACACTGAAGGCATGCCTCATGAAGTAATACCTGCCATCCTGATGGCTTAAGGGGAAACTGGCATTCATGCTTTTTAAATCATTGTATCTGAAATTAGAAATATCATATGCAACTATTCAGCTTGCAAAGGAATGTCTCATAGGCTAAAAGATGAGCAATGAAGGAGCTGCTGCTCTTTGCACCCTCTGTCTGCAAGCATGTTAGGTAAAGAAAATACTCCAGATATAAAGGATCACCTAATGGTATAAGCCAGTGAGGCAGAGAATACTGTGCATGCATCATGGTCAGGAAAGGAAACATCTGTATCTGTTATGCATGAAGAAACTAGCTAGAATGTCCGCTGCTTCTTAGATGCAAAGATGAATAATGGCCCAGGGAAGGGGCAGAGGTACAGCAGCACCAGCCATCAGGCTCTCACCAGGCTGAAAGCAACTGGGTTTCATCTGCAAAACTACACGGTTGTAGGATTTCCTGTTTCTTTGTTGAGCCTCTCCAGAGGTACCTGCAGGCATCTGTTTGGTAGCTGTTGTGAGCGTCTGGCTCAGCCCTGGGACTGAGGGGTGTGTGGACGTCTCTAGCCAGCCTCCTCACAGAGGGCTCTGCAGGAAGATTTGGGCAAACACTCAGCCAATGTGGAAGGACTCTTGGCATCAGTGCTGGAGGCGTACCAAAGAGCTCATCCCAGGTCTCAGGCCAAACTCACCCCGTACCATCAATGTTGTCTAAATAATGAAAGGATGAAAGATGGTCTCATTGCGCATCACACATCATGAGCTAAACCCACACAAACTTACAATTTGTTTAAATTCTGGGTTATTCTTTTCATTTTCTTTTGGTTTTTGAGCCCAGTGGTTCATGTTTTCTGATTTCCCACAGCAACCATGCAGGCCAGAAACCTTCTCTTACTGGAAGCAGGGAGCTTCAGAAGCACAGAAGTTTTCAGATGGAAAGGAGAGCTGACTACACTATCTTATTCACAAAATAAGGACCTCTTCTATGAAATAAAAAAATGTTACTACTTTTAGAAATTCTGTAGAAGAACCAAACTGTTGTACAAAAAAATTTAAATACATAATATCTGCACATTTTTCTTGCTGGCTTCTCTCACACACTATGTAGTCAGATCACCCTGATGGCTAAACAATCCTGCATCCTTTGAGAGAAGATGGGCTAGTTAGTTAGAGAGAGGATGCACTGGGCAATAAAATGGACACATCAGTCTTGCAGGCGGACGTGTTCCATTCTCACTATGGCTGGTTTTGTGGAGAACAGTACTTCCAAGTATTTTGGTGTTGAGGTTTGTTTATTTGTTTTATATGGATTGGCTGAGTTAAAACCAAACATTTACAAATGCTAGAGCTTTATATCCTGTTCATCTATGGCACAAAGGCTGCCTCTTGAGACTGTGTACAAACTACTGGTTTGCATTTGGTTGCAGCAAGAGGTTCATTCTATAAAAAAAATACTGCCAGTGCTGCACAGACTGGTATTGTGAGAAATGTGCGTCTGCCCAGCTTGCTTTGGTATGTACCTGGACACTTGGAGTCATGCTGCTGAGATGATCTTCCCTGTTTCTCTGCTTCCCCCTGCTCCAGCAGAGCAGAGCTGCTCTGCCATCTAAGTAGGTCTGAGGAATTTATCTTCTAAGGCTCCTAACTTCTGCCTATGTGGCTGTTATTCTCTTCCCCATGGAAAGGGCGTAAAATTAGCTGCAAAGAGGCAGAACAGGCTATTTGGGACAAAAGAGCATTTCTCAGCTCCTGTATCTGGGCACATGCATCTACCACCTTCTAGCTACACATGAAGATGAAGAACTGATGCACACTATAACGCCTCCTTCTGTGCTTCAGTTTCCTGAGGAAGAAAGCTGGGTAGCACAAGGCAAGAGACACACAGCAATTTCCAACATGTCCCCGACCTCAGACCCGATCTGCTCTACAACCTGGACATAGCACGGAAGGCTATCAGAGCTTCAAAGCCAGAGACACAAGAATTCTTGAACATGAATACAACTTTGGTTTTCCACTACCTCTAGTGAACTGAAATTTTCTGGGAATTTTTTTCCCTTATAGTACAATCTTAGACATGGACATCCTCAGCTCCTGACATGAAATTACAGGTTAAAAACTAGGCTGACAGTACTGCCAGCCTTTCTGTGAGACTGATACTTTGATTCCTCACTTTAAACCTTGTGGCTGTTGATATCACAGTGATAACACTTTGACCAAACTATAGGATACATTTTCCCACTCACGCTCTTCTGCCTTTTACATTGAAAGCTCTCCAGGGTGAAGTCCTAGATGCATGCATAGACCTGAGAAATAACTTTATTTTATACACGTGTGTTCATATATGTGTGTATATAAAACCATAATTTATACATGTCTTTATAAACATTTAATAAATATACAGTATATTTATAAATACAGAAGACAAATATAATTTCTAGAAACGGCAGAAGAGTTTTTTTACAGAAAGTAGTGGTCCAAACAAAACCAACACACATTTTTTTCTCTCTTTCGACTCTTATTTTTTTATGCTCTTCTGTTTTCTTGAGAGTAAGGCCAAAGTTGAAAACTTGAGTTTGGGCTGAGTAAAAGTTCTGCCTAAATTCTCTCCCCTCCCACCAAATAATAACATTTTACTTCTGGTGTTATTTTTTCTACAGAAATATTTACATGTTTCTAAGCCAACACAATAGGTGATACTGTGCTTATGTACCCTTCCATCATACTGCACGCTGTGTTTTCTTCACAGACCTCCCGAGATTGCGTGATTGCATATATAACCTGGCTCCACACAGTGTCAGTATTGTTCTGGCCCTTTTTTTTTTCCCCACATGAATTTTTATGCTCAGCATATCTTGGCATTGTGAACTCAAGGCTTTCTAAAGAAGGGCCCAATTTACCCCTGATTTACCCCTATAAATCAGCTAATAAACCATTGTCAGCACCAGTGTTGTTACACTTCGTGGTGACAATGGGGACAGAATATGCTGATACAGACAGAGGCGCTCCAGCGTTGAGGATTACAATGAGCAGGACCCTCCATATATTGAGGATATGTGGGGATAGCCTAAAGGAGAAGAAAAAAACCTGCATGATGACTTCTACATGCATGATTTCCACTGTTGCTTCACTTTAATGCCTGCTACCAGTGACCAGTGAGGCAAGCTGAAGGAAGTAATTTGCTTGTAATACGAGCAATCTACCCCCACTTACTATCTTTCTTTAAACTGTCTTCCTTTCTCTGCTTATTCAGTCCTTTACATCACTCTTTGCACAAGTCAGTGTACTCAGTCAGAAGCCACTTTAAAGCATCACCTTGGCTCAGCTAAAAAAAATCAACCACCTTTATTTTCTTGCATGAAATATCTGCAACAGAGATTAGACTGAAGGTGCTCTGCTGATGTTGCTATTTTACCTCTGTACGAGTGGAGTCTCAAACCTGCCCCCTGCCACCAAACCACCTCCCTCCCATCCACCCTCCCCTGGGCGGCATTTGCACAGAAAGAGAAGCCATCTCTGCCAGGAAAGAGCAAGGAGGAGCCCAGGCCTTCAGGAGGATCAGGGATGCAATTAGGATTTTCTCCTCTTGACACTCTTGTGCTCATGGGGCATCCCAGTCAGACACAATCCCTCAACCAGGGCTCACAGTCATGATACCATGAGGTCCTTAATGATAATGAAGGGCTCCTTTCAGCTGTTTTTAATGATGAGGGAAGTCCAAACTATTCAACCAATGTTCGAGGCCTTAGTTATGTCCTTTCTCTCTTCACTTTTTCC
This sequence comes from Burhinus bistriatus, assembly GCA_013397275.1. Classification (NCBI taxonomy): domain Eukaryota; kingdom Metazoa; phylum Chordata; class Aves; order Charadriiformes; family Burhinidae; genus Burhinus; species Burhinus bistriatus. The sequence goes on from VYXH01009033.1 coordinate 41,644, forward strand.
CAAAGAAAATTTTCTTAATGGCACAGAAATCAAGTGAAACCGAAGAAAAGTCTGTGATTGACATTTGAGGTAGTTAATTTTTCTCCTGGGGAATTCTTATCTAGAAATGTTATAGTTGCTTTAGATAAACCTAGTAATAAAGCAATCATCTAATTGCCTGGCCAGCCATACCACGAAGGACCTGTTAGGTGGTCCGCGGAGCTGTGTCATTGGCAGTCAAACAAGAGGAACCAGCCTGGCGCTTCCTCTTCTTTAAGCTGAGTGGGGAAGGCTCAGTCAGGAAAGATGTCTCAGCCAAAGGAAGTGTCAGCCTCTTTTAACACTACATAATGCAGCTCGGGTGCCTGCCAAATCCTAATACACTGGAACAGACAGAGACGGAGTACTGCGGGAAGTGCCGTGCAAACTGCCTAAGGGTGTAGCACCTACATGAGAAACTTTCCTGCACGGTCAGGAAATCCTTCCTTTTCCTGGTTGGGAGAATGTTTTGCTCATCTTTTTTTTTTTTTCCTTCAGTTTTCAAGCCCTTGGCTCTTGGCAGTCAGCCTAGCCTGATGAAGCATCACAGGGTCCTGATGTTACAATAGTGTGTTTGTTCAATGAGTAGCAGAAGGAAGATAAGAGTGTTCCTGTGTATGTAAGTGTAATATTGATTTCATTAACATTAAAAAAGGGTTGGCGATAATAATCCTATAAAGAATTTCTGGAGTTATTAATAATCAAAGCCAATGGCAGCATGGTTGGGATATTCAGCCTCACACTTCAGACCTGATTTCTCAGTGTTCAGGTGGGCCTTACACTGAAGGCAGCACGTTCTCTGCCGCTTACCCCTGCTTACCACAGGGTTTCTCTCCTGAAGCAGCCAGAACCAGCCACTGCCTCAGAAAGCAGAGGAGACAAGACAGACCTCGGGTCTGCTCAAGTAGGTAATTGCTCTGTCCTGACACAGGTGCTCTAATGCCCACAGTACTGTTGTTGCTGTTTGGCGTTCACATCCACTTTTCAGGTATACCTGTAGTCTAAGACAATATCCTATAAAAATATTATGTTACACCTTACCAAAGCAGAAGTACAAAAATCAGCCTTTGGACTTCATTGCTGGAGACGTTTATAGACTTCCATGCTACAGCCTAGTGCCCAATCCAGGTACCATGCTTTGGAGCAGTTTGCATAGTACTTTGCACCATGCCTAGTCACTAATCACTAAGAAGAGTTGGGATTTCATAACATATGCCGTTTGTCACAAGGTTGTAATTTTAACCCTGTTACGCTCGTGTCATAATAGTGGAAGAACTTGCACAGATAAGCAAACAGGGTTCGTTATATTTTTTGGCACTGAATATAGGTTGACTGTGTCCCGTTTCAAAGTGGTAATTTCTTCCTGATGAATATACAGCCAATGATACAGCCATAATGATGCTATGCAATGCTATTGTTACACAATTATAGAGACTTCCTCTGAAGGCAAAGCTTTTCTGACAGTTAGGGGTAAGAGCCTGGTTCCTAACAAACAGCACGATATTTTGGTGGGTAAAACAAGAGGCAAACCAACTCTCCTTTCTTATATAGTGAAAGGGTTAGATAGTCCCTTATGTAAGACAAGATAGCATTGCACTGATGTTGCACAACAGTTACAAGAAATGTCCTCCTTCCCCTGAAAACCTCAGCCTTTACTAAAAGTGGATTTGGGCTCATAAAGTGAATTAAAAGCTCTGGCACACCATGGAAGCATACTGAATGCATGCAACCTTCCTTTCAAAATAGAGAGAAGTTTGCACTGTGTTTTAAAGCGTTTAAGCCCTAACCTTGATGCGCAGAGGAGCACCTCATGCTGGGCAGAGCCAAGCTCAACACGCTGCTAGTATCTGCATGCTAGGGCATCCCTCGAGTGGAGACAAGCCACCATCTCTCATCTTTGTCCATCTTCCTCTCCGCTGACTCCTCCTCCGAAGGCACTGCGGTTCTGTCCATGCTGGAGATCCACCTGTCCTTCAAATACCTCCTACTGACTCAAAACACCAAGAGTCAAATTCTTGTCTCCTCCATGACCATGCAGCTGAAATAGCGTTGCTCTGAACCAATAGAAGTGCCTTGCCACCAGACATGACCTGAGCACACAAACCTTTACCCCCACACGTGGTCTCCGCTGATCAGACCGGTGAGGTCGGACGTGAGGAGCTGAACTCACTGCTTTGTCTCACCTCAGCCCAGGGGCAACACTTCAGCAACACTACCTTCTCTCCTGTTCCTTTCCCCCTTCCCACAGCAGTTTTCCCAGCCCTGGAACTGCATCTAGTTCCCCAAGCATAAAAGAAGAAGGGGTTGATCTGCTGTTCATCCTACAGGCTCCAATACGTGCGTATTTCGGGGCACCCCTGAAGGCAAAATGACATCTGCATGCTCAACACTATAGAAGGAGAGCACAATGCTTTAAAGCCTCTCAGAAAATCTACAGGACAGTTAATATGATTTAAGCCTATATTTAAATTTTATGAGACTCATTTTCAAGGCTAATAACCCAGTTTACTGTGCACAATATCAAATGCAAATTTTATTACTGACTTGGTAAAAACCAAGATGATATTCATTAGCATATCTCAGCGCACCACCCTTTTTAGCCAAAAGGTGCACTAGGAGTAACAGTGGGAGTTTTTATATGTGCTGTAAATTACAGTTACTATCTCATTAGATAAACACATTTAAAATCAGGTTATCATTCACTTATATATCAGAAAGTTGTTTGTTCAATTGCAGCTAGTCTCGTATTACAACATATGGTGCATGAAATTCTTAGACTAATAAAATTTCAAGGTACAGGGAGCTGGTGTCTTGGAAAAAACTGTTTCTGCTCAATGAATGGCTCGATATAATCTGTAATTGCTTTGAAACAATTATGCAGCAGGCTGTTTTGTACTTAATAGTATTTACATCCTTGGGTTTATTAGCAACAAAATCTAAGTGGAACTTGTGAAAAAGAAATTAATTTTTCCACTAAAAGATGTAAACTTTTAAGTTAAAGATCCAGCAGATTGTGGAAATCTAAAATACAAGCAATAGTCCCTAATTTAACCTATTTCTTATTGAAATGTTTCATTATTCTTTTAGATACTCATGGCAGATTATCTCATCCACACCCAAATAATTCCTTAGCTGAATTCTTCTGGACTTTCACCGCTCTGGGCGAGTTTAGTTTTTTGCTCAATGCATGTACTCTGGCTTTGCCATCTCCTGGAAATACTACACAACTGAAGTCCAAATTGAACATGCCTGTACTCGTGAAGTTTTGCCTACTAAGTTTATGTGTGGTGACTGGAATGTGTGAGTGAGTTCAGCCAGCATTTTGTACTACTTTATATGTTGGCAATTAAACAAGCAGCTAGGGACACAGTGACACAAAGAGAGGCACGCTGTATACAGAGCAACTGTTATGCAGATACATAAAAGCTTTGGATCAGACTTTCCTGTGCTATGAACTTTGGAGCTCCAGCAGCTTCAGGAAAACTCAGCCAGTTTGCACCAACATTGGGTTATACCTCACTCCACCTGCTACACCGAGCATATCCACATATGCTCATTTTGGTTTCATGCTACACGCTGATAATATACAAATAATCATGTATGAACCGAACATCAAATGTATTATGCCAGTGTTCAGCTAGGAGCAAGGAACCGCATACTACTCCTTCTTGCATAGCATGGTATGGAATAAGGGGTGGAATGTCCTGGTTTGAGGTTAAACAGGACCAATTTTGTTCAGTAACTTTACTTTTTAGCTAGGCCTCTTCTAACTGCTGAAATTAACAGCATGTTGTGCAGAAACTGTTCACTCTCACAGTGATAAGACCAATGCTTATAGCTGATGCCAAGGAACCGGATGCAGAGAGGCTCTTGCTTATACTATTGCTATAACAGCCAAGGGCAGCCAACTTTGTTACTTGCCCCATTGGAGGGTTGGAAGCAGAGAAGCATGGAGGGGTCACACCTACAGGGAGGAGCGGACAGGACAGGTGACCCAAAACTGACCAACAGGGTATTCCATCCCATCTGCCTCATGCTCAGTATAAAAGCTGAGAGATCAAAGGGTCAGCCCTCTTTCTTCAATGGCCGGCATCTGAGGAGGACTCTGTTTGTCTGCCTTTGATCCCAGTTCTGAATCCAGATCCAGAATCTGGTTCCTGTCCGTCACTGAGTCCAGTCTGGGACTTCCCCTGTACCTGAGGGTGACGTGATTGTCATCCTGGGAGCTTGATACGGTTTTGTATCTATTTCATTATTTTCTTTTTGTTTTATTATTAATAATTCATTAAAGCAGTTTAGTTCCTTCTAAACTCATAAGTGTCTCTGTATCTCTCTCCTACCTCCCTTTGAAGTGCGGCAGGAGAGAGAGCAACTGTCGTTCTGCCTGATTGGGCCAATCTGGCCCAAACCATGACATGGGCTTAAATATGCGAGACAGCCTGAGGACAGTTAAACATTTGGGGGTTCAGGTGGTTTTCTTGCCTTTTGTTTTTAACTATAAAGAAGATAAAATGCTGTTTTTCCTTGTTTTGTTTGTGATGTTTCAGGTTTGCCTACATTGTGAGCTGTCTCTAACTTTAAAGGAAGGGGGAGAGTATTTTATGCAGTCATCCTTTCTCCTGCCAGCTAAGTGTGCACACCAACAGCAGCAACATTGGAGCTCAAGTCCTAAGGAAGGCCTTGGTATTACCGTTGTTCTCATCCTGCTCAGTATTGCTAACTTCAGGAGGATTCCAACCCCGCAGCTTTACTACCTTTCAGTTTTCCTTGTACTAACATATTCTTAAATATTGGAACTAAAATCCTTGCCTTTGTGTTCAGCTTCCCTTATCTGTCTCTTGTGCTGTAACTTCACTAATTTTCCCATTTCTGTAATCTGCAATGAACTACAGTGAATTTATTGCCAAAGTCCTTACCATCTTATGCTCATGGTGCCAGCTGTACCCCAGGAGGATTAGTGTATACGAAACACTTGCTATTACCATCATCTAGCAGGGTTTGTCACAGTAACAGCATGACAAAACTTTAAGAAAAATCCTTACCCTTCCTGCAAGGGAATATCCCTCATTGCTGCTTTCAAAGGATCTGCAATGAGGGGCTGTTATAAGAAAAAGATGAGGCAAAGCTTCACAGCCTTCCTGGCTAGTCCTGATAAGAACTTTATAAGTTGTTAACAAGTACAGCCTTCTGACTGCAAAAAACACCTTTAAATTTTGCAGCAACAAGAAGCAGGTGTAACCTGATTTTATCCCTGTCACTCTGAGGTACATGGAATAAAACCACAAATGACATTGTGCAGTACCACTAAAAAAACCCCATCAGACTGCGTGCGGAAACCAAATCCCAGAACATGACAAATGCAATCTGTTCCCACTTAACTCACTAACTGCTCTCCTGCAAAGGTGGCTTTCCCCAGCCAGGGCTGGAACCCCCTCCTAGCTCCCCCCTGCCTACCACTGTGATTTGGAGTGCGGTCCAGGGCTGCTACAGCATTTTCTAATGACGGAGAAGCCAAACCTAGCTGCTAGCTGTGCCTTTGGGATTTCAGGCACATTTGGGCTTTCCTGAGGCTGCCTTCAAGCTACTTCCAACCTGCAAGTTTTCTTACATTCCTGTAAAGCAGCAACACCTTCTTTTCATTGTATTCATACAGCACCTAGTAAAATTAGTGCCACCTCTGACAAGGTCTCCTAGGTCGTGCTGCAAAGTAAATAATGTTAATAGTATTGGATGTATTTAGTCCCTGGCACAAATGAGAAGTTGAATGGGATTAATATATTTGATATTTAATAGCATCTACAAATAAGTATCAGTAGACTGGAAGTGGGTCCCTGCTGTACAGGATGTATGAATACATATAGTCACCGTCTAAACAGGCTGCTTCTTCCAAATAAATTTTGCTTAAATTTTATTCAGTATATATTACCTCATCAAGCTGTGCCTGCCCATAATAACGATGGGAGAAGTGAGGTTTAGGGAATGCATCCATTTAAAAAAGATGCCTTTGGCAATGGGCAATATGGCCAAGCAAACATTAGCAAGGGTGGATGCAGCTGGAGTGAGGTGGGAGAAAAGTTCACAGCCATGTGAACTGGGTATAGTACACTGGGTTGTGCTAATGGAGACTAAAAATCCCTGATTATGTGTGCTAATAATGGAAGTAGCCAGATATTTGAAGACTTCATATATGGTTTCTCTGGCAATCCCAAATATCTGTTCCACTCGTCTGACTTTTTTGACTTGGTATTTTGCAAACTTCTCACCAAAAAAAAAAAGAGAAATGCAGACACTCTCCACATGCTGTACCCATATTTGGTATCCTTGGTCAATCTGGGCCAGGAGCAAGTCTTCTGGGATGGATTGAGGATGGCACATTGACTCAGGCAGGCTGTTAACAGCTTACAAGTCCACGCACCCCTCCAGCTGCCTGCAGGTTGCCCCACCAGTTCAGCAGACACCTTGCCCTGCTCCTGTGCCCAGCAGCCCAGTGGTGGTCACAAACCCTGGACCAGCCCTCGGGATCTGCTGGATGCTCCACACTTCCCAGTGGATCATCTTGCAGGAGGAAAGGAGCTGTTTTCAAGTCAGCAGGTGTTGAAAAACTTAGCTTTTACCTACACAGGGAGGAGAAGGAGGTCATCACCCACTGTGCTTCGATGCTGCTGTGCTCCCCGCAGGCTGGCCCACTTCCACTGTTGTGGGGAGGAAACAAGGCC
>VYXH01009033.1:48416-66532 GCA_013397275.1 Burhinus bistriatus
CACCCCCCCCCCCCCCCCCCCCCTTTTTTTTTTTGGCTTTGCTTGTGTTTTTTTAAAATAACAACTACTTAAATAAAGTCATAGCAGGTAGACCCGAGCCTGTCTAAGTGGCTAACTCCAGCAACTTCCCGCCTTCTTGCCAAATCCGCAAAAATTTAACACTAAACCACGCAGTGCCATCTATCGACTACATGGGCTTATGGCCTCGCTAACAAGCAGAGCACACCCCTGGGTGATCTCTGCTCGCAGGGTGCCCTTGTCCCTGCTGCAGGTCAGAGCCCGGCTCCCCCCAGGTGGGAGCGGGATGCAGGAGCAGTTCTCCTCCACCTTCCTACCCGGTGCTCCCCAGTCCTTTTCCCCTCACGTTTCTTCCCCGCCATCCATCACCGCCCTGCCTCTCTGTCACTCTGCCACCACAGCTGTCACCCGGTTGTGACTAAGGTAGAGAAAAATGAGCCGTTTAAGCACGCCGGACCCCAGGACATTCAGGAACATGAGACAAATTAATGAAGTGCAAGAAATTAGAGTGCATGAATCTAAGAGCATTAAATCATCATGAGGTTGCTCTTACTCAGAAGTAAAGCAATCTGAGCACTAGAGTTAAACCTTTCTCAGCTGGGCCCACTCTCCTACGGGAGGCTGGCATCCACTTCAGCCTCCACATCTTCATCCCACCTTGTGGTTAGCTCGCCTCATGGTGTCTTCTTCTGGAAAAACCCTACCTTACCCTTTTCCTCTTCATCCCAGTTTACAGGTGACGTTAACGGGAACTGTGGGAATTTACCTGAGCTAAAACTCTGTCTTCACATGAATTTTCACCAGCTAGTTAACTCACCCATAATCCTAATGATAAATTGTTTTCCCTCTGCTGTGGAGAAGGCAAGGCAACAATACTGACTCCAGATACATGAAGTAATCCAGACACATCAAAAGACGGATTAAAAATACAATGAAGTTTGTTGGCTTGCAATGAAGTTGTCCTTCTTGTCTGTAATTACAATCCTACACTAAGTTTGTGAATGTAACTGTATTATAACCCAAACACAACACCGAAGAAAACCTGATGCAGGTAAGAGGACATTCCTCATGCAATGTTGCAGCTAAAAGCTCCATTTCTGCATTAATAAAAATGACCTCCAACCTCTTTCCTTTTTCCCCAGCACATACAGATTGGGTAGTATATGAATCTCAGAAACTTGTAATAATCTCCCCCAAATCACCAGGATATTAAAGTTATTGATTTGTTTTTCAGAACAACATATAGATGTGGAAGATGAACAGACCCAGATTTGATCAAGAGGCACACATAAACTATCAAATGGGTAAGATTGCTGGATACTATAACCCACTATCCTCTCTTATACAACAACAGAAAAAAAAATTCTGGAGAAACATTTAGATGAATAACCTACTCACTATTTTGCGGTTGCAGCAATTTAAAGATTATTTTATGTTTTGAATTAGAAAGTAATGATTATTTCAATTTTTGTCATTGTAAACCAAGATATTGTTCTTATTTGTACTGCTGTTCTGGCAGCCTCTTAAGCAGACTCCCAAGATAATGGAATCCACGTGAAGTCATGCATCTCCCACACCATTCTATGAGGACTTAACTGTTTGGTTAGTGCTAAATTTGCCATCTATCTTTCCACTACAGAAAGAGATGTTACCAACCTAACCTCATTACAGCATTCTTCTTACTTGCTATTTGCTTATTCTTAAACCAAAACATATTATTTATAATCTCTGGGATCTGGAAAGTCCCAGACTTTTTGATCTTCCTTCCCAGGTTTTCTTTTAGATTTTTGTTATTCTCAGGGTGGTAGTGTAGGTAATGGTGTAACACTCTAGTAACCCTTAGTAAAAATTAACTGACCTGAGAAAACACACTGATTTATGTTCAAGCTCTTTTTCAAACAGCCACCTTCCCTGCTGTTTTAGAAATAGAAGGAGTTGGTGATCACAGTCTAGTCCACATTTGTGGTCCTCAAAAAAGCACAACACACTTTTGGAATGACCATGTGCCAGTGTAGTAGTTCAGGCACTGGAATAACAGGTGGTGTTTTTAGTCAGCACTGACATTGTTTTGTGATAATGCCTGAAATTACATTGCTCAGAATTCAAATAGGAAATACTTCGCTTGGCTTCAGGCACTGAAATTGTCTCAGGTCTGATTTGTCTCACCCATTTCACCTATGTACATTTCTGTTATTCAAGACCATGGAAACAATAACTTCTCCACATCTACCATCGCGGAAGTTAACCAAAGTTTTGCAGAGCAAGGAAAGAGGAGTGGCTTCGTGCACACTTGAGAAAAGCAAGCAAAGACATGATGTTGACATCTACTGGTTGCTCAAAACACAAGAATGAAAAATACAAAGCAATGTTAACTGAAGATGAGGGTGTATCTTGGTAGAAATAGAATTTGTATGTATATTAAGTTTTATTACATGAAGATTACCAAAATGAGTGATTTCCCGTTCTTCTGGTGCTGCACATCACTTGTGACCTGTGACTTGCTATTGCTGTGGCAGTGATTTCCAAAGTACTGTTTGGAAATGATTTAATTTAATTTCTAGTTGTTTTTCAAGGTAGTTTAAAGTAAAGAGGTAGTCTCATGTGATAACTTCAGATAATTTCCATGACTGAATCACTGCAACTTTGAAAACAAAAGCCATTTTGAGAGCTTTTAACCTTTATAGCAAAGTCTTCAGGAAACCTGATCCTTTGTGGCCTTGGGTTTGGAGTGTAGGTGTTTTTTTTTAAACTGAGGATACCTGTTGCACCTTGTAGGTAACACTTTTTTCACTCCACTAACAGTCTTGACACTTTTTCAAAAAACATGAATTATATTCATGAAGATGCTTAAGTTTAATCACTCTGCAGTCCATTTCTGTTTAGACTCAGACAAAAGATGATTTTTCCTTGAAGATTCAGACATGGTGGCTCACAATTTTTCTGCTCTAGGTGTTCAAGTCCTAATGGAAAGTTTTGCAGAAATTACCAAGCAGCTGAGAGAGCCCAGCAGCTGGACAGCATTCTTGTCTTTATATTGTTGTTTTGCAATAGGAGATATTAATGGCACAGCCTCATTTTTGCTGCCATCCTTAAAGCCATCTCTAAGGTAGCGCTGCCTGGGATTCCCTGGTTAGTACTGTTAAGTACTTCCAGCACTGTAAACAAGTACCAGCAATCCTCTCTGATCACTTACTGCTATGACCGATGAAGCTGTATCACACTGCCCACACAAGTATTTGCTCGTACCAACACGTTGATGGCAGCAAGAGGAAGGCTTCCTGTCAGTGCCATGACCTGGGTGCCACTAAGTATTTGTACCACCCAGTTCTTCCATCTCCATTCTGGATCAGAAATTAGATATATGTAATAGCTCCCAGGCTTCACTACTTTACACTTGCCATTGCCAACACTACAACGCTGAGCTGATAACAAGTAGTGAGTGGTGCCTCATGCCAGACGGTCAGTTATCCTTATGAGGAGCTGGACACCGGGTTGTGGCAACTGAGAAACATGCAGAGGCATAACCTTGGCTCAGATGAAGACTAAGTTAGGCATTTGCCAAGTACCAAGTTGTCCAGGTGAGTGGCTGGAAGGAGGCAGTGCAGTCAAGATCACCCAAGGACAAAGTGGCAAACCTGCCTGGGGCCCTTTCGCCCATCAGTAGGAACTGCAGTGCCTCGGGAAGGGGCTCCTTCTCAGAGGAATGAAAAGGATGAAGTGGAAATTACTGCTCATCTTGAGGCTTACTCATCCTTCTCCTAGCACAGCCTGCCCTATGAGGGGCTGCATTTCTGTACGTCCTGCCATATTTTAAAACATGAAGATTACAAGGGCTCTCTCACTTCTTTTATGTCACTCCTTCAAAGCCAGACAGAGTCACTGCTAGGAAGTGCTTCCTTTCCTTTGATCAGCTCCATCATGCTGTAGAGAGAAAGGGACACTTTCAGGAAATGTATTTGTCACCTTGCGGAAAAAGACAATTTTAAAAAGTACAAAAAAGCCCAAAGTTTCAAGGGCTTCCTATTTATACCTGCCAAGATGTTATTGTCAAACTACCAGCTATGCAGGATTTTTATTTTAGCACATCCTGTAATAAACTCACTGTGTGACACAACATCTTGTTTATCAAGGCTGGAATTAGCCTCCCATGCTGCGTTCAGAAGCGGCGTTTTAGCTTCAATTTGAGTCTGAGGTTTAAAGGAGGACAGTTCCTGTTGACTGTTCCCAGCTTAGCAAAGGACTTGTTTGATGTTTAAAGTCCATGTCCATACACAGTTCCCAACAATATCAGTCTGTCTGTCTCTCTATCTCTATCTCTATCTCTATCTCTATCTCTACCTCTACCTCTACCTCTACCTCTATCTCTATCTCTGTCTCTGTGCATCTATCTACCTATCTATCCCTCCATCCCTCCATCCCTCCATCCCTCCATCCCTCCATCCCTCCATCCATCCATCTATCCAACTGTTTATTTCAGGTGTTGTCCTCAATATTTTTTTCACTGAAATAATCAGGGAGAAGGCAGGGAAAGCTGAGTGATCAAGCAACAAGACAGATCTCTGAGAGCCTAAAGAAGGGGCCCATACCACAGTGCCTGTCCAGGGCCCCTCTTAGCCTAATGGCATGGGTGAGGGGAGACTTCGCTCCCAGCTGGATGCTGTTAGGGAAAGGGCCTTAAGGAGAGGCTATGGGAAATCAGAGCTAGTGTTGAAACAATTTCTTCCACACAAATTGTTCTGCTTTCTGTAATTTCTAGGGGTCAATCACACTTGGTGGAAGGCCCTTATGTTGTTGGAGGGATTATATTTGCCCCAGCAAACCTATTTCTCTTCCCCTTCCCCTTGTCCCACAGGCTTGCTGGTTTTAAAGAGCCCTGCCAGGGAATCCCCACGGTGGTTTTGCTTCCCAGAACCCCCCTGCCAAGGGGTTTTCCACAGGAAGGGCAACCAGGTCAGAACTTTTTTTGGTAAAATTGATCTTTATTAACTTTGGCCACAACATATACTGATGGAAAGTCTGATCATCTAAAAAAACCTTTAAATAAACAACAGAATCCATTTTCTCTAGTCCCTTACTCTCTTCTCCAAAAAAAGTACTGCGGTAGCAGCTCTAACCAAGGGTATAAAAAATCAAGAAAACAAAAGGTAAAAAATAACCTTTATTTAACTCTCTAAGACAGAGAACAAAGAGCAAGAGAGTGACTTCAAGCTTTAAATTACTTTACTTTGGCACTCCAAACAGCAATCAGAGATTTTTTTTTCCTTTTAATTTTACAAGCTGCTTTTAAAAACACAGTTAAAACTCCCAGTGCCTATCTGGCTATCATGTTTCCGAGGCAGACATCCTTCCACTTCGGGACCAGCCCCTCTCACGACTCTTTTGCCAGCTTGAAACTGTGCAAATTCTGTGCCTGAAGCACACGCTCAGCTACGAGCGCCTCCGCCAGCTCTGCAGCAGATTTCGGATGGTAAGCGCGATGGGCAGCTAGTGGCACGCGGAGTAAAAGCAATGTGCCCTTTGTGGCGGGTGGAGGACAGCGAGATGTGGGGACTGCAGCTGCACCCAGCACCTGGCTGCTGGGGGGAGGGCAGAGGACGGACCCCTAGATGGATGGACGCCTGCAGAAAAATACAACCCACCCAAACTGTGGAAGGTGTCTAATTGCGACATCCCCGCCCCCCCCCTCCAAAAGCTGTCGCTAGGTAAGCAAAACTGTTTAAAACATGTTCATCATTAAAGTGTCCCCCGACAGCAGGATGCGGCAGCAGACTCAGCGACAGAAGGGAGAAGAAGAGAGGCATATGGCCCCCAGCCCCGTCCCCTGCTGACAAGCTGCCTCGCTGCAAGCCCCCTTTTCACTGTCGTCCGTGCGCGCAGCAGATTGCAATGGCCCAACTTTCCCATCTGTATCCCAGGCCTGTGCCCCCGACAATGTGGCAGCCATGCAGTTTTCATCGGGGCTGCGAGCAGGGGAGAGGGGGCTGCGGGGGGGAGAGGGGAGGAGGAGGAGGAGGGGGAGATATTAACAACCAATAATCACAATGCTATCCATAATGCATTGTCTCCATGAGATTACATGGTATATTTCCAGTGGGGATTAGCCCATCCATCACAGCCTTTTATTGGCCCTCTTTTTGTTGTATAAAGCCCAAACACTATCGTAAAATTCTAAACCGCTTAATTGCTGCGCTGTAAAAATTTGCATATCAGAGATATGTCATTCCTTCGTTAAATGGCACTAGGCATTTGTTACAAGGTCCTAACAATTGCGCAAGAGCACCTCAGAAAAAAGGTCACCTCTTGGCATTATGCAAAGTTCTCCGCTGAATTCTAATCTGAAGCAATTACGGATTTGAATGTATTGCAACTTAATGGATTTTGATTTTGCGTGATTCAAACTCCCTGAGTGCACAGACCCCTTCTTCTGTCTGATCAGACAAGGAAAGCGATGTGATGGTGGTGGCACAGTCTCTGTTTCTGTAAGACCTGCAAGCTTGGCTCCTAAAAGGTTTCTTCATAAGACAAACTGTGAAGCTGGGTGCAATTTTTCCATGATAGGCGTATATTTAAGGTGATGTCCTAATTTCTTAGATTAATGGCAAGTTCTGTAGAGAATACTAGAGCCATTGCATTGCCACTTCAAGTATTCATCATTAAAAACAACCTGAAGTTAGATGTTTATGCACATGTACTAACAAAAAGGATCATTATAATAATGAGCAGCTTTTATATTGTACTTTTAACCCGCGGATCTGAAAGACGTGCATTACAAAAGCAAGAACATAACATTGTCCTGATTTTGCACCTTCAGAAACTGGCTTTGGAGAGCTGGTTTGAAGCCAGAGGCACCCTGGAGACCTTGATGGCAAGCACTGCTCTCAGCAGTCCTAGTGGTTCCCCTCTGCTTCCTTCCACCTGCTTGCAAAGGACTGAAAGTATCAGCAGGTCTTTTAACATGTGGTCAGGTCTTCACTCCATACCTTCTCCATTAACTGCAGCAGATGTTCCTCAGACATGGTTTCAATCCAGGAGGTAATTTTCCAGTTTTGTCCATATATTAAGAATATGTTTAATCCAGCCCATTTCACCACCATGTAGCATAGCATCACAAAAAGTTGCACAACAGAAGAGGCACAGGTCAGACACTTTGCTCACGAAACAGAGCCTAGGAGCTGGATCTTTTTGCTGTGTAATTGCAGGGAGCATGGTTTCTCATCGTGGCGGGCACCTGTAAACCAAGGAGGCGACTGGAGCAGCCTAAAGGGTTTTTAAAAGTCCCACACAGTTTTGGGGGTCAAAGCCTCTGTTGCAGGACCTGGGGAGAGCCCTAGTACAGTAGAAGAGCCCATTGCAAGCCCTGGTATAAAAAGTAGGAGAGAACAAGGAGAAATTCTGGGCTGTGTGTACATGGCACATTGGCTTGATCTGGCATGTGCTGAGGCAGTGTGGGTTACTTTGAAGACTGTTCAAGTTACAGGAGGAGCCCATCATAGTGAGGATCCAAAGCAATCTAACTCTCCTTTAATTATCCAGTCTGTTCCTCTTTCCCCTAACTCTCTCCCCACCCACAATCATCCATACTGCTACATGGGACACAAACTTACCTGCCTCTAGACATCTGAGGCATTGTCATTGCCTGTCCTACAAATGCGGTCAGATTCAGCCTATGCATATGTTTTTGGACATGGGTGGGTGAGGTACCTCCTCCTCCAAGTGACTGCCATGCTCACTTTTTGTAGTGACTGAAAATTTCCTCCAAGAAGGAAGGAAGCACATCCAAGGATCACCATGGTGGTGCTAGCATTGGTGTGTCTAACACCTGAGAGGGACAACCGCAAGCAAGCTCCTGCAGGTGTGCTCCAAACAGACTGGTAAGGTAAAATGTACTTTTAAGCTTTTGAAGGCTTACCAGTTCCTACTAAGACTTCAAACACGGTCTCTTTTTCCAAGGGAGACAGAGATAGGTGGGAGGGGAAGACGTGGCCAATAAGGACTTCCAGCTCCTGCCCATGTGCAGGAGGTTAGTGTAAGGATCCACTTAAGCCATGCCAGCCTTTCGAACCTTCCTCAATGCATGCGGCTAGCCTTGCCCTCTGACCAAAATGAATGTCTTACAAACTTTATTCCCCCAGGAGCAAGTGGATGAGCAAGGGTGTGTCACATAACCTGAACCTACTGCAGAAACTCACATGCCTTCCTTGGCAGAAAGCAAGAGGCAGAGCTAATGCACTGTTGTTACCGGGATCAAAGTGATTGCTTTCTTTCAAGGCAACTTGCTTATCTTTATAACCCACCAGGTGACTCCAGGAACCTGGTAACATACTGCATCACCTCAGGAAAATTTCTTCTAATGCCCCTATTTCAGCAAGCCATTCATGTTTTACGATATCTATTTTACATGTTCGTTTCCCAGACATTTTTCTTCCTACTGATAAGTACATTTTTCATGTGGGTACCTCTTACTGGTGTTGTAAGCACTCATATTTAACATCAACCTTACATTTTATTTAATCATCACACTATGGTAGTTTTATTATTATTACATTTTAATCTGGCAGGTGGTTTATTAGCCAGAAAAAATTCTAACAAGCAACCCAAATGTTCTAACATAATAAAACCATCATATCTTTGTTTTCCTTTTTAATTAACAACTAACATCAATGCAAACTTCTTGTGCTATATGTGAACTCAGCCATAGCTGATCCACTTTTATCTGAGCTCTTGATTAAGTAGGCCTCCTACAAAGTAGCCCCACGTACCTTTCCTGAAAGAGATTTCAGCCCTTGCCCTTCACCCTCTTCCTCTGTGGCACCAACAACTGCTGGTACGGCTACAGACCTACAAAATCATCCATACAGGAAGAAAACCCTCCAAAAAAGTTAATCCAGATTATTTCAGATGTACAATTAACAGCAGTTGCCTGGAATCTCTTAAACCATCTTATTTTGCATCCACAAGCCTGTGCCTCTTTCCCACTGCTGTCTCTGCTTTACTGGAAGAGAAGCAAAGTCTGATCCATCCAAGGTTTTCCAGCAGTGCAGTGACAGAGCTGGAAACTGGTCTGGGGTTCTGCACAGCAGCACCACACATGACACCAAGGGCCATTTCCTTTCTTTCTCCTCCTCCACCCTCCAAAAGCTTCCAGCCCTCTGGAGCAAGCTTCCAAAGTCGTAGGGAGAGTCTGCAGAGCTCAGTGGATACTGGAATGCGGTCTTCAAAGGACAGAACTGGAGGTCAGTTTGCCAACTGCCCACCCTGAAGAGCGTATCACCCGCTGACATTTATATCTGCCTTGGAAATACATTTGCTACCACAGCTCATCTCATCTCTTCTGCTTCTCTCTCTCTTTCATATTCTGCCCATACCAAACCCAGAGGAGCGCTCCTGCTGCCTTCAGTGAGGTTTGAGATAGGGCTAAGTAATCTCTAAGGGCAATTTATTTTACCCCTATTGAGCATTATTAATGTTTCTATTAGGCCTGAACAAATTATGTAATAATGTGTCCTTTTCTTCTGCTTGATTCATTATTCAAAATTACCCAGACAATAATTTATGTGAATTATTCTGCAATTAATTTGCCATGAGTTTCTTGCAAATACCCACTGAATGCTATCTGAACTCTCTTGATGGGTTCCAAAGGTCTGCTGTATGCCTGGGAGTGGGGTCAGGCTTGATATCAGTAAATTTTAGGGAATGTCTGCATGAGAATATGGGCTATTTCCATTAAATCAGGAGATAATGCCACGTGAGATCTTTTACTTTGTTTTCCAAATATGGGTTTTTTTTCTGTGGTTTCACGTAAATCTGTTTCTAACTGAATTAAGTTAAATCAATACAATCTGGGTCACACCAAAATAATTTCTATGTGCTTTTTTCACACTTTTAACCAAAGCAGTGGAAAGCCACAGCTTTAGTTAAATTTAGTCAACACTGCAAGTAAATAAAACCCTCTGAACCAGGTTTCTGATGCGATAGTTCCATCTTGCACCATCAGCACCTGTTTCCCATGCCTTTTGTCCATTTTTCTAACATGTGATGTTTTGCATCTGTCCCAAAGTCTTTTGAACTCAGGGAAAAAGTTCCCTCAACATGCATGACATCTGCCTCTATTCCACTTACAGCTAAGTGTCTCATTTGATTTGGAAGACCAGGAGTATAGCTGAGAGAAATTGTTTCCACGCTACTGGCTGCAGGTACAGCCTGACTTGCAGCACCCGAGGTGCAAGGTCGCAGGTGGAGCAGCACGGCTGACAGGAACAGCTGGAGAACCACTTAGGGGTGCGGGATATTCCTTCAAAGGCCTCGTATTAATTTGTGAGCAGATCCGTAGTCATCACATTTTCATTAGTTTCTAGTAAATGTGCCTTAACAGGCTCTTTTTAAAGAAAAAAAGTAATTGTCACATCAAATGCATCTTGAATAAATATGTGGCAACGGGAACTGGCCCTTTCTTAACTTGCTGGGACTATAAACATTAACACACTCATAAATACATTTGCATTTAGACACAAGACCCACCAAAAGCCTTTGAGGATACCGTTCATCCCTTTTGCGCAAACATAATCCTGTTATTATTAGCCTTGTAATTAAAAACCTTTTAACAATGCTAATTGCAGGCTTGCCATCGTAACTTTGGCTTCTTTAAAGCTGCGTGCACAATGTGTAACTATTGGAAATGCTGGAGAGTGGGTGGGTCAAACAATCCCGGCAAGACTTCTCATCGCACAAGTGAGTACAAGTCAGCAAGTTAAGAGGCAGGGAAAATACAAAACCCTGATACACAAATAGATTACAGAAAAATAAGCAGGTTACAGGCACTGAAAGAAAGCCTGTCCCATGCTGCTACCTCAACACCAGCATTCCCCAGCAAGGTCCATCAAGAATTCACGCTGTGGAGCCCATCTTCTCTACTCCCTCCCCCGGGCTGTTCAGTGAAAAGGTCTTACCACAGCAACTTAGGGCACTTTCACCAATAATTAACTGGAATTGAGTTCATTAGGTAAAACAAGGGATAAGCAGGCACAGGAATGTCACGCCAGCCTCTGATAGGGAAAGTGAAGCCGATCCATAATCCATCAAAGCACGGGATGGGGTCAAGGCTCACATATTACAGCAGTCACCAAGGTGTAGAAATATAATAATAAAGTTCCACAACTGTCCTATTAACATACCAGATTTGATTTGGCTCCATTATATTTCATCAAATAGTTTACAAAGCACCCAGCATAAAACATCATCATAATTGTAATCATATATTTGGCGATTTAACGTGTACACCATAATGTACCATTAGTTACACAAATAACTAATAATTTGCTAATGACAATATTATGTTAAGTCAGTTTAGGGGCAATTAAAGTGAGTGATATTTACATATGCCTAATGAATCACAGTCGATGGCAGATTAAGAGATTCTAATGAATATTCATCCAGACATTCGCAACCAGCTTCACAGTTTATAAACTGAATTATGGTTGATTTGCCCTTTTAAAAATGAATATGTGAGTATCTTCTGCATGGGAAGAATGAACAATTGGGGCTGATTGTAAAATTTTTTTTTAAGCAATGTACTGGTCAGGACACAAAACATTTTTATGCACTCTCATACCCTTGGCTTCTCAGCTCTTTTTATATCACATATCAGCATTGATGAACTATCTCCATTTTCATTCCTACCCGTGACATGAAATATAGAAATTGTTTTGTGTTGAATTAAATGCAATAGAAGTTTTATGCAGCCTCACTAAGGAAATAATTACACAGGTAGCCTGCTTTCCCCAGGCAGAGTAGACAAACTCTCTCTGCTATACACTGACAACGTTCTGCTTTTAAAGGCAGCCTTTATGCATGCTCAATTGAGTGACCAAAATATCATTCATTTAAAAAGAAGCTGTATAAGCTGCTCGTAGGATGAAATTAGAGCTACTTTGCCACATCCTACGCCTACAGGAGATACAGTTTTATGGTTTGGTTAACAGATTTCAAAATGAGCTCAGAGAAATGTGAAGGATTTAAAGTGCAGACACAGGCTTTTCCTTGGAAGTCCCTGTGAAATGTTGGTGTGATTCTGAAGTAGTCCTTCCTGAGGCTGGTCCCTGTGTCCTCGCTTCAGCACCATTGCCAAGCATCATTGCCCCTAAATTCTGGGATAGTTTTGCATGATTTAAAATGTAGAAAGTTAAAAAGTGATCTTCATTGCTCTTTCCAGAAGTTTGGAAGCGAAACCACGAAGAAACAGTCCTGCAGAGGGGGAGCTCGTTTGGTTCCATTGAGATCAAACACAGGAACTCTGCAAGCCCCCTCCGGCAAGAGGCAATTTCCATAATGCAAAGAAACATCATTAAAGGTACTCCATTTTGCTTTGCTCATTTTAGGGATTTTAGATTTATAGTCCCAGCCTCCAGAGTGATTTGGGAGTTCAGAGAGCAAAGACATTTCTATCAATGCCTTATGCAGACACCTGGGAGCTAGAACTCAATGTACCAGTAGACCTATGCACTGTGGTGAGACACTTCATGGAGACTTAGCTTGAATCCTGAAAGCAGGAGCGACATATTTAGTTTTATCCAAATTGTCCTATGTTCAGGAGAAATCCAACTACAGCTGGGAAAAACGCTGCTGGGATTCGATCAGAGGATGCTGTAATTGCAACACAGAGTTAAGGAACGTGGCTGTAATAAATGACTTCATCCTTCTGTTTGCTCTGACCTGATCAGGTTAATAAATTTGGCCAGAAGTCCTCTTTTGTATAACATTACAAAAAGTTTGCTGGCTATTTTGCTTATTTGCAGCCACATTTCTTATTGAAAAAAAAAACGGCTTTCAGTTTACAATGAATACTGAAAATGCAACCACAAATACAACATGGAGTGTTTAAAACCTTTTAAAAAATCAGTAAGAATTATTTTTAAAATGAATAATTTTTTATTTAAAACATCAGTCATGTTTTAATTTCATTTTTCATGACAATTACTTTTCAACAACAGGAACAAAATTCAGCTCAGTTCTTTAGTGCTTTTAAATAACAGAGATGCTACAGTTTCCTCAGTTGCCTGTTTCCTTCTCATCGGCATTTCTTTAATGTAATGTTTTATAAGAGGATGACACAGCATGAGAGGAATACTGTTACCCCTACACGGACTTTCAGAAGCACTTGAACTTATCATCATTATGTTGGCTTTTTTCCAAAGCTTTTCTTCTTCCCTAAAACAGGTCTGTTTCTGAGGTGTTAAAATGACAACTTCAGCTACGCTACTTTCAAAATCTCTGTAACTTCACCCTAGGAAGCTATTTACTAATTTTTTTTAAAGTTTATTGACCTCCTGTATGCTAGATCTTCCACAGTCTACAGCTAACAAGAATACAGGTTATTTTCTCCTTCCCTCCATACCTCTCTCTCCTAAAAGGAATTAAGCTGGTAATACTTCAAAACTCCCAAAGCCTGAACTTTACTGCCATCACATTGCGTTGAGATCATCGTCCTCACCTTACTGTTTCAGCTTCAGTGCATCTGTTTGCTTTACCTCTGAAAGTTTGCATCCTCATCGTGAGTACAGATACAATCTGTACCACTCGTACTGCTGGCAACTGAGTCATTTCGGAAACCTCCATCCCTTACATTTAGCAACCCCGACCACTCTTCATACAAGTGTCATTAGTAACTTGGTCTGCTGTTCAAACATTGATCTCCTGTGAGCTTAAGTAGGCTCTACGCTTGTTTCCAAAACCATAAGGCTTGTACCTTCTTTTGTCTATTAATAGAAGTTACCCATCTTTCTCCCTCACCCTCACCGACCAAAACTATGGGGCCTCTTCTTCAACCGTTACTCTCAGAAGCATGCTCAAGGAACCAGAGGCAGGATTAGTTCTCATTTTTGGATTTATTGACATTACCATATATTTCTGGATTGAGAAGAGTCCTAAAATACATGGATCTCAAGTTTTCAAATTAGATACTTCCGTGATCTTTCTGCTGTCACACTCAGTGCAGACATGTCTCATCTTGCCAATCAAAACCTATGTTAATATTTGTGAGAACATTGTATCTCTGTTCATGGAGTGAAATCTTATAGTTCACAACAGGCACAGCCTGTAACAAGGGCTAACGACACTTCTTAACCGCAGCAGGGTCAGGATTTCAACCGGGACCATTATTGCTACTGCCTGTAGTACTCCAGTGTTAAAAAGGCACAGGCATTTCACAGGGTTAGTGTTCACGGACACAGAAAAAGATTATTTCTCCCTCAGCAGATTAACATTTTGTTTGTTTGTTTGTTTATTTAATTTCTTACACATTCAGTGGTCCAGAAAGCCTCAGGGTTTCTTCTTAAAACACAAACTGTAATAATTATGGGCCAGATTTAAAAGAAGCAGAGTAGCCTGGTGAATGAGCCCTACTGTACAGTAAGAGACCAAAAAGCAAGGTTTTACACAAGAACTGCTTAGAAAAGAATCAGAATGACTTGACTAGAGTAAAAGGGGAAATATGAAGGAAGGCATGTGGGGGCTTCTCTGTCTGATCTTATCTACCACCCTTCTTTTAACCTCTAATTTGCAAAGGAGCTGTGGAGAAGCACGGGTACGACAGCAATGATTGCAATTTACTCTAGCCCATGATAAAACGGGGTCAGAGCAAAGGTTAAAAAACAAACAGTGGATAAAATCATCTGCCTGGTGTCTAATTTTCACTTGGGTTTGAAATGAGAGAAGTCTCCTTAATTACACCCCTTACCCTCAACTAAATTAAGAGAGAGAGCTCTGTGGCTCCTGTCTGTGCCCTCTTCTTCATCCTCCCCTCCAGTGCCCGCTGCAAGCCTGGGACCTAATTAATTTCCCATGTAAAGAACAGGAACCTGCCAGTACACTGGTAACACTGCTTCTCCAACTCCTGATGCTGAGAGATGAGAGAAGCAAAAGAAACCAGAAGCCACAGAGAAGAGCTCATTTGGCCTAACACTGGCGCTGAAGATGAGCACTGCTTCAACAGGTGCAATCCTACAGCCCTCCCTGTCTCCTACAGCAACTGAGAGAACTGATAGGCATTTAATGAACCTCATTCTAACCTGTGTGGAATAATCTTCCAGCTAATCTTCTAATCGGTTCCCATCCATCTAGCAACAGCGGTGCTTAAATCTCTTGTTTGCACTTTACTAGCTGCAGATTGTAAATGTTTCATGAGTCGCTGAGCTTGCAGCATTACTATTTTATTAGAACATTGAATATCTCGTGTTCACTGCTGTCTTACCAGCAAATTTTATCTAAACAAAAATTACCTCCATACTTCTTGTGAATGACAATTTGGTAGGCTGATGGATGCTGTTGTTTCAGCTTGTTTTGCATCAACAGTTTGAAAATAGCCCCTCTGCCTTGCTGAAACGCAAAGGTGCACCTGTGCTAACACCAATAATAATACATTCACATCATGAGTATATCCAAATTGGTTCTGAAGAAGGGGCAGAGGTCCTGTCAGCCTCTGGTCTTGATGTTAAGCACATGTGAAAGATTCTCCTGTCCTCAAAATGCAGAAAAGGTTTTCCTAAGTTGAGTATTCCCCATAGTGTTCTCTCTTCCTTAAAATGGAACCACAGCATTACTGAATAGATAAACTAGACTGGTTCAGGGTTTAGCCCCAATTGGACTGGTGTAACATCAAGTACTGACCGCCAAGGCATACGACCATCCTCTTGGTGCTTTGCTCAGTTCTCACAAATCATGTGTACCCTTAGTGAGATCTTAAGATGCAGACAAGCCGGTTGAGCAATGAAAACAGCTGGAATTTGTTCATGGTCTCTGTAGAAATGCTCTCTTGCAGACCAGGGAGCTGGAACACTCAAGAGGGAAAAGGTAAAACCACAGAGACGTTCTGGGTGTACAGCTTCTGTGCAGCCCCACTGAGAGGTCCCACCAGCCCTGTGGCTGGTGCAGAGACTAGGAGAGCCAAGCAATTTAGAAAGGAAAAAGGGAGTCAGGAACAGCCCTCCCTCCAGATGGAATAAATCACGAGTTAACTCTCTTGGTTATCCCCTCCCTGTGGATTTTGCCACAGTAAAGGCTGAGCAAGGACCAGTTCTCTTATCTGGATCTGAATTTCATCAAGCTGTGTCTTTATCCGCATCTAGGCTCTGCCCCAGATACCTGCTGAAATCCCAGACCAGCCCGGTCCCCTTCTGCATTATGGTGGAGGGAGTAGTTTATACCATTTGCTATTTCATTTTCCTTCCTGTCTCAGACTTGCGCACTGGGAATGGCTGATTTCGAGAGCTGAGTTTTCAGGATCAATGGATGTATCAGCAGCTGTAATGTGCTCTGGCACAGATAAGGGTGCCAGATCATTCTGCCCAATGTCCTGCTCACACAACCACCACCACACCGTTAGAGCTCCCAGTTCTGCCCAGTGCCAACAACTCACCCACCAACACATAGAAAAACCCTGCTCTGGTCCTGGTGTTTGCAAACAAGGGAGTACTCAAGACTTCCATGCTGAGATAACTGTTAAGGGGTGTAATTTCCTCCTTCAGTTCTGGAACAAACAACTGGGATAAAAGAGCTGCATAAGCCTGAAAATGAAGTTCTACAAGGACGACACAATCGAGTGAGTGGTGTGGGCAGCAACATACTCAACTTGCCAGCGTGGCCAACACCCTATCCCCTTTCTACAGCAGCCGCAGTCACCCTGTCTACCACAGTTTCCCTAATCAGCCACAAACTAAGAACTCCCATATCTCCCACTTCCCCTTCTCACTGCCTCCCCCCTCTCCACCATAATACTCTCAATCCTCCCCCTATAAAGCATATCCTCCTCTCCCACTGCTTTCTTTTGTGGGACCTGCCCACTCGCCCCATATCTCCTGTTACCCCTTCTAATACCCTGCTTCATCACAGGAACACCTTCCTCCTGAAAGTGTACAAGACTGTAATAAACCTACCCATTGGCACTACACCCACCCAGCAAAGGCATTCCAGCAGGAGCAGGGCCTGCTTTCAGGCAAACAGTTGGACACTAGGCTATAGGAGGCTCCTAACTCATTTAATCAGCATGAAAGCATGTTTGAGTACGAGCCAGCCACCCAAAAGTCACAGGTGAGGTGGATGTCTACCCCCACAGCTCAGGGGCAGGCCAGGCAGTACCAAGAAAAGTTGATTATTGGGCTGCAAAGCAAAGCAAAGGAAACCTAGTCTTTAGGGTGGTTCTGGTTCCCTTCCTGTTATGAAGGTCCTTATTCAGTATTAGAAGAAAACAAATCCGAGCTTTGTTGTCTATTTCACATGGCAGTTTCCAGTCTGGTTTTCAAGCAGAAGTTAAAATATGCATGTAAGCAATTGGGAGCTTTCTGAATGGAGTATGTCTGTGACTCACCGGGATCCACAGTGAGCACCAGGCACACGGACACTATGTTCTCTCCAGCGACTGACTTTGGAAATCCCTGGTGCATGGAGGCCCATTGCAAAGCCAAGATCGGTCTTGAGATTTTGATGTCAGATGCCATTCACTGAAGGAAGTTGCTGCTTCCTAGGCAGTGTTAGGAGAGGCAAAGCTGCTACTGCCATCCAGGGCTACGCACCAGTATACCCTGTGAAAGAATGTATTTTGCTGCTTTTCCAGCCACTCATTTGAGTCTTCAATTTGCTCCAAAAACCTCTGTCTTGTCAAATAACTGGCTTGATTTGCTCCCATCTGTCACTCTTAATGTCCTTGATGTCATTATTTGGGGGGACTGGTGTTGGCCTTTCCATATCTACTGTTTCATGGTTTAGAGCAAACAGGGGTGCGATGTTTTCTTCTGTAGAAAATAGAGCCCAAATTCATCAAAGAACCTGAAATTTCCTGAGAGCTCAGCAGCTCCTGCAGCAGCTCTGCCGTGGGTGACATTTAGCCGGCCAAACTGCAAAAACCAATGTGAATTTACTGGAGAAAGAGAAGGCAAGCGACTCAGTTTAAGGCAACGTCGAGGAGCAGATGTGCCAGCACTGTGGGAAACCCGTGACCCCTCACTCCGCACCCTCATTCCACACCCGGCACCCCTCACCTCCCACCCCGCATCCCGCGCCCTTCACCCCCGCCCCGCGGCCGCCGCCTCTTCCTCCTCCTCCTCCTCCTC
>VYXH01009033.1:66631-114931 GCA_013397275.1 Burhinus bistriatus
CCCCTCCGGGTCGGCTTTTTTTTTTTCCCCCTTTTTTTTAGGGTTCTGCGGGAGCCGCTTGCCCGGGCGAAACTCTGCACCCGCAGAGCCAGCTGAGGGTGCACCCTGGTTCTCATCCCTGAGTAACACTTGTATGTAACGAAAAGCATGTATTTACAACGAAAGGCCAATCTGCTTCTTTTTCTTACTGAAGACAGGGGGAGTCAGACCGTTACAGTGCAATAACCGTCCTCCACTAAAATACTTATGTTCTGCTAAACACAGATGTTATGTAAAACCAGAACATCCCTTTAAATCTGTTCAGAAATACCATTGTATAAATGCTTTGTTCTCCTGCGGTGGGGGAAAAAACCTTTCCACCCACTCCCCAGACAAAACCCCAGCAAAAGAAAAACTGCTAAGGGCTATCTTCAAGGAAATGCTTCCAGCTGCTGTTGTCTTTATTAAAAGTAGTAAAGAAAGAAACCAAAAAAAAAGGCCCTTCCAGCTCCTGGGAGAATCTTCAGCTATTAAAACCACATACCCATTTAGCTCCCAAAAGAAGTCTTTCATAATTGCAAGCAAAGCCCACAGCTAAACCAGCCTCTTAGTGCTTCTCCCCAGTTAGACTGCCATGTGATCGCTGTAAAACCGACTCCTCGGTCTTACTTTATGGCTGAGGTTACAAAGGAGTTTGGTAAGCGCAATAACTAACTCTGCATCCCACTAGCCGCTGGAATCCCCAGCGCTCTCCTTTCTGCACACTGAACAGGGAAGTTAAGGACATAAGAATTAAGTCCATAGAAATTGCACGGCAAATGATAGACATCCAGCGGGCCAAGAGGCAAGTTCCCGGTATGCAAAGAGATACGGGGGAGCTCTGTTTGCAACAGTACGCCTGAACAGGGCTATCTGACTGTAGTCATGATTTCCTAGAAAGACCTGCTGCTACCTGCTGGATGCTGGACAAGGTCATGCAGACGTATCTGGTTTGAGGGATGCTCTCTACAGCAATGTCTTACTTACGGTAGGGTCCAGCCAGCACAGCTATTCTGGTACTCAGAGCACGCGATCAAGAATAGTACAACTATTAAGTCCCCTAGAGGGAAGAAGGCAAGGTGGCAAGAAATCGATGCTGGATCTATCTTCCACGAGGTGAATGTCCTCTTATCATCAGAGTGTGTAGTCAGTTGCTTGGATTACAGTGGTAAAGATAATCTGATTAACAGTATGCAATTTGCTGGATGAAACCCTGCCGTTCTTGGCCAGTCTGGGAGCCCTGGTGAGAAGGGTGAAGTCCTCACTTTCAGCGGTTGCTTGTCCCCTTCCACAAGTCTCCATGTCACTTGCACCAAAGTAGTAGGGTCTCAGCAGACATGGTAATTTTACAACTACCTAGCTGGCATCAGTAGAGAAACCTGGAGACAAGCACAGCCACTCCTTTTTGTCACCCTCCCTGAGTGACACACGCTAGGACTCATTTTAAGGCAGTACCACCTAGACTAAGAATACAACCTCCCACTTACTCACAAACAATAATTACAGATGTCAGGACTGAATTTATGAGGTTTATGTGGTATGTCCATGGTGTGAAGTGGTGATCCAAATGTATTTTTCTCCTCCACAACTAGCCCTCATGCACCTTTCTTCTTGAGTCTCATTCAAGCCACTGACTTGCTTAAACATAAGCTCATGCACTCTTGCCCCTTGCAGGCCAGCCTCTCTGAGACCACTTCCTTCCCACACACCCAGGCCCCTGGGGGCTCAGTGGGATCCCCACACACTGCTGCTCCACGGCAGGCTCCCTTCCTCACAGATCTGCAGCTGCAGGGCTGCGGGTCAGAGGGACCTGAAGCCTGGAGAAATGAGCTGAGAGGAACGTCATGAAAGTCAACACAGGCTGCAAAGTCCTCCACCTAGGGAGGAATAACCCCACACACTGGTGAGACCCATTCAGGATCAAGGAGGAGGGCAAATTCCAGACAGGAACCTGCTTGTGGTTAGAGCAACTCAGTGAGTAGCAGATCTGTTGGATCCAGCTGGGGAGCAGCATGCTGTAGTGTAATTAGGTAAAAGACGGGGATGTCAACTTTCCCCTGCCCTTCAGGGATTTCCAGGCTTCAGGAAGGCACCTGAACATGCAATATGTCGTCGGTGTTCTCAAAACACACAGGAGGTGAGAAAGAACTGGAAGGATGCTATCCAGTACACAGGCCAGTTTCTCCCTGGTCATTGCTAGATGCTCCAAATTCTGAAGCCTAGCTGCTCTCTAGAGCTTGGTGCTGGGGACTGATCACCCTTCACAGGCTTAGAGCTTTTTCTTGTACTCGGGTTGCACCAACCACTCACCCTTGCTTGGGAACTTTCCTACTTGCTGTGGGAGAATACGTGGATGCAGGGTACTGTGGTCCCCGAGGCTGCCTGTCACCTCTGCTTCTGGAGATACATCAGATAGCACATGCATGCACAGTGCCACTTTCTCCAAGGATCCAAGATATTCCCCACCATAAGTGCTGGAAACTGAGGTGAGACACAAGCAGGAGCAGCTCCTGGCTGCTCTGGAGGCATGGGGCTACTACCCAAGTGAGGATGGGCCAAGAGGGTCATGTTTCCTGGGGAGGCCCAAAATGACAAGCTCTGTGTGTGCACATGTGTGTGCATACTCCATCTCCCTCTCTTCACAACACCTTCTTCCCCAGGAGCTGCTGTGGTGGTTTTACACTGCCAATCTCTCTCCCCATGCTGTGAGATCCAGCAGCCAAACCTCCTCTCTAGCCCTGGCTCCTTTGGACAAGTTGGTGGATCTGCCATGCTAGTGGCTGGGGCTCTCTGGGCTCTTCCAGGTCCCTTTTTCATATGGGGGTGGTTGAGCTGAAAGTAGCAAGGAGGTTGTCAGCAATGGACCTTAGCTGTGGCCCTGCACTGTCTGAAATGCTTTGTCTGCCTCTGGCATTGCACATACGCAGGACCCAAGTAGCCCAGCCCAGTGGCACCAGTCTCCTCACCCCAGGACCTCTCTGTGAGGAGGAGAGCCTGCGTTGACAGCATGGGTTAGCACTGAAGTTGGCAGGCGAAGCATCTTCATGCAGGTGCCCTTGGCTAGCAGGGCTTCAGAGCTGCTGGGATGTTGCTGGACTTTGCACCTCTGCATGAGGGAGCAAGAGCACTAGGACAAATTGTGACCCAGATTATGTTCAACAGTCGTTGCTGCTAACTCACAGGGATGTGCTGCTTTCTGGTTTTCTGTGACAAAGAGGAAGGACCTCTTTGGGAGAGATCTGGAGGAGGAGAATGGTGCTGGGGGAGATCACTTGTGAGGAAGCTGTGACCACAAAAGCACCCACGGGCACACAGCCTAACTCATAGCAGACAGGAGCAGAGCTCAGGGAGTGGGTGAAGTCCTCAACAGGCTTGAGTGGAGGAGGCAAAGACCTTCAGTGAAGTACCTAGCTAAGGGAATGGGCACGGCAGCTCCTTTTCCATCTGTCAGCTCTTAGCATGCCCACACTGCCCCGTACTCACCTGCTTGTAGTTCAGCTCTGCCATGTGGCTTTAGGGGGGACAAGACCGGACTGCAGAGCAGCCTTGGCCAGCTTGCTGTGCTTGAGTGCTCCAAACTCCTCTCCCAGGGCTTTCTGGAGTTGGTGCTACTGGATTATGGCTCGCGTGGGCTGTGTAAGGAGGAGATGCCCATGGTGTGGCACCCTACTGTATGCAGCAGCAGCCTTTCCCCAGCAGCCCTCACACCAGTGGTGTCTCCCCATCCCTGCAGCCTGCCCACACTTGTCAGAGCGATGCCTTCCAGGTGCTGCAAGAAGACAGTCAGAGCCACTGGTAACAGCCAGCACCAGGAGCGCACAAAGTCAGAGCAGGTTGCCAGCAGCCGGGTGACTGCACTTTACTGCAGACACAGAGCAGGTTCGGCAATGTGGATATCAGAACTGCAGATCCCCAAATTGCTGAGATATTACTGTTAATTGTGCTCTAGGAGCTGCTTCTCAACAGTTCCTCATCATCAAGGCAGCCTGGAGCAGGCACATGGTGCTTGGTGGGGCCAAGGGGCCTTGTGTCACTGAGCTCCACTCTGTGGCAGATCCCTGAGTAATCTGTGCATGGGACAGGGTTAATTCCAGGGCCACCTGGGCTCTTAGGTGTTCCCCAAGATCCCAGGAAAACCACAGAATCTCTGCCAGGACAGGAACTCAGCTGCCTGTGGGCAATTCATGGAGACAAAAGACAGAGGCACATGATGCAGGGAAATGATAGCTCCTTTTCTGTGACCTCTGCTGCAGATGGGCCTGGGTTTCTAGAGGTACCTACTGCATTTCTGTTGAAAGAGATCTTAACATTCACTTGCTTCTGGAACTAGGCACATCTCAGTCTGCTGTGCAGCAGGTCCTCTCAGTGGTCCATAGGTTTCTCTGGCAGGTGTAGTGATGGTTGCTACCACTGTAGCAGAAAACACAGCTCAAGGAAGTAGCCTAGGTTTTTTGCTGAGGTGGAGACTTCATGATCTTGCAAGGGCTCAGGTTCAAGCTAATCTTCCTGGCAGGCTGGGAGGTATCAGGAAATTTCACACGCATGCCATGGCAAAAGCTTCTGTGGTGGTACAGTTTATTAATTGCTCTTCCCTCCAATGACAGTTTGGTGCCTACGGAGTCATAGTCTGGGATATTATTTGGCCATAAATGTTACTAATACAAAAGACCCGATTTTCCAGCCTTCCAGTTGCCTGCAGTTTCCCTCATTTTTTTTCTATGAATCACTCAAGGGTTTGCCTGTTTCTCTGAAGATAAACAGACTGGGGGCACTTTGGTGTTTGCAGTGTGGCAATGTGAAAATCCACGCTTCCTCTTGCCAACGTTCCCACTTTGTGAAAGCTTTGTCTTGCACATACAGTCATTGAGTATGTTACTGGGTAAATACAATTTATTGGTTGGCCACAGGATGTGAGAGGACAGTTTTTACAACGTACAGCATGAGCTCAAGTAGGAATACACATTGTACTGGTAAAAGATTGTACACTGCAGTCCAATAATGTATAAAATTTGCAGCGAGTTACGTGTCCTAAGTCTTACTGGTGACTGGAGAGAGCTTTGCTTTTCCCACCAGGCAGGCGATGCTAGCATCCCCCCCCCGCCATGCGATGTCCACCCAGGTGTTTCAAACATCAGTCCTTACCAGAGTCTGCAGATGGGCGAGACTCAGGCTTGCTGCCTCTGCAAACTGAGGTACTTCCAGAGGAAGAATCAGAAGAAGAAGGGGAAAGTCACTTGCTGTAAGACAGACTTAAGTATGCATAAGATCTGGGATGTAGTGTAAGTAAGATGACAAGGTCACTTTCTTCACGTGAGTACAGGTTGAACATGGCACGGTCTTTGAGAGAAGTGGTTTTTCCCAGTATGCGATACATTCCACTTGTCACAGCTTGTCTTATAGCAGGGACAGTGGTACCTACTTCTGTCCCCGTGGACTGCAAAAGAGGTTTGGCAGCTACCTCAGCAGAGGTACTTTCCAGTGCTAGAAGGAGCCGGAGGGGATCTCACCCGAATCTCGCTACCAAATTCATAGCAACAGAAAAGGGGAGAGGTTAACACCACAGTATTTACGACATAAGCACAAATTACGCGCTGCCTGCGTGAGTTAGGGGGTAAAGTCCTAATTAATTGCCTGTTTCGTCCCGTGCTGCGGCCTCGTCACGATGACGTCAGCCTGCTGCCGTCACGCCTCTCCCGCAGCAGCCGTGGCTGACCCGTCCCCCGCGCTGCAGTACTGAGCTCTGGCACGGCAGGGCAGCACGTGTCACGACAGCGCTCGGCCGGGGCCGGCAGGGAAGCGGCTTCTGTCGGGACAGGAGGGCAGCGGCGAGGGAGGGCCGTAAGGTGCGGCGGAGCCCGCGTCCTGCAGCCGCTTCCCCGCGGGTCCTGGCAAACCCCATCTTCCAGGGGTTTTCCCTGGCACGGATCAGAAAAGGTGAGAGGTGAATGGTTACGCTACTTCTATCACCAAAAGAAGCCATGTGGGCAAGTCACCCATCTCTGGCAGGGGGGTTGGACTAGATGATCTCCAGAGGCCCCTTCCAACCCCTGTGATTCTGTGATTCGTTTTCGCAGTGCAATAATGATTTTTAACACCTGTTAGTGCCAGCGTTTCTCTGGTCTAGTGTTAACATGCACTTGGGAGCCATGCGGGAGAATAAAGCAACACTTGGGACAGGCTGGTGAACAGGAATTCAGTGGTATGGCAACACAGAGATACGGGTATTTGTTGGGCTTTTGTATCGTTTGGGAAAAATGGAGATGTTCCAGAGGGTTTGTGGGAGCTAGCGCTCTTTCTCATGTTATTTTGGCAACACGTTGCAAGCCAGCAATTCCTCCCCGCTCTGCCTTTCTCTTCCCCTCTCAGTCAGCTACTGGTGTTCCTCCCTGTTGCACGCAGCAAGCGCCGGGCTGGAGGCTGGTGCCCACAGCTAGTGGCTGCCCCATGCCAGCACTGGTGGGTTGCCCAGCAGAGCCAGGACAGCCCAGGCAGGGCACACCGGGCACCAGGTAACTCTGCAGGAGAATAAAGCAAAGCTTGGGACAGGCTGGTGAGCAGGAATTCAGTCATGTGGCAACACAGAGATCACAGAATCATAGAATGGCTTAGATTGGAAGGGACCTTAAAGATCATCTAGTTCCAACACCCCTGCCATGGGCAGGGACACATTCCACTAGACCAGGCTGATCAAAGATAATGGGTATTTGTTGGGTTTTTGTATCATTTGGGAAAAATTGAGATGTTCCAGAACGGTTGTGGGACCGGTCAGCCAGCCCCTACAGCAGCAGCAGCCCATCCGGCACCCAGCCACTGCCAACCTTCCTCAGGCAAGGAACCTGTGGGACAAAGGTAACGTGTTTTAAATTACCTGAACCCATGGCGGATTGCTGCTCTGCATTGTTTGGCCAAGGTATTTGTAATCTGGCCCAGCCCCGCTCTCCCACACCCTCAGGGAGGGAGTGCCTGTCCGGGGCGCAGGGTCCCTCCTCGCCCTCTCCCACCAGCAGCCCAGCCAGCCGCCAAGAAAAGTGACTGGTTGCACTCCTGAGAAAGTTCTGCTAAATCTGAATTTTCTGTCAGATTTTTTTTTTTCCACCAAAAACCTCCCAGCCCTGACGAGGTTTAGTATTTCCTAGAGGTCTTCTGAGCTTGATTTTGACTGGCATGTCTTGTATTCCAGGGCACAGAATTTTACTGCCTCAGAAACCACATTTCTCTCTCGGTTCTCCATTAGGCTAATTAATGCCACATTACTAGAGTACTGGATTTAATTACAGCTATTTGCGAGTATATTTAAAGCTGGTATGAAGAGGCCACAACTCTTTTTGGTTGGATTTTTGTTACACAAACATAGGGATGAGTTGGCTGTTGCAGGAATGAGCAAGGATGAAGGGGAGGTGAAGGGTTAGGAAAACGGTTGCTTTTCAGGATGCAATTTAACTGAGAACTGAAGTAAGTGCTTTAGTCCATCCCTATTCAGGCCCACATTCAGAAAAGCAATTAGGTATTTAATTAACTTCAAGCACATGGGCTGTTAAGCATGTGTCTAAGTGGTTTGTTGAAAAGGGATAGCATTAAAAGCATGCTTAAAATTAAGCACATACGCTCAGCTAATTTCCTTGCCAGCTAAGCATGCTTTCTAATCATAATGGATCAAATTTAGCAATGACAGAATGACATCATTCAGAATTACAGCAAGGTCAAACTTGGTCTGTGGATTTCTGTCCTTTGAGATCAGGAGAAATTAATTTTGCAAGCAAATAAGAAGAAATCAGACAGGTACTATGAAGTGCCACTGCCGCAAACTGAAATGGTATCATGGGTAGGGTATGTACAGGTATTTATGTGAGCAAAATATATCTTTCCCGTCTCATTAACATTCTCAAGAAATTTCTCGAGAATGTTTTCTTCTTCAGGACAGAGGGGAGAAGTCCAAATGGGAATGTTTCTGCTCATTGGAAAAAAAAAAAAAAAAGACTGCTTGAGTTTTATATTTTTAGTGTTTAGAAGAGCTTACATTTCAAAGTAGAATTGCTTGAAATTAGAAAGAAGGGTTTTTCTAAGAAAAATACTAAAGGCCATCAAAAATTTTCCATCAAAGCTTGTAATTTCCCTCCAAATTGTTCTGGGAGAAGTTGATTTTTTTTTTAATGAAACGGGCATTCCATTAAAAAAAAAGTCTCTAATTTTCCTTAAGTCCTATTTTTCACTTCTGCTAATTAATAACCAGAAAGGAAAAAAATAAGAGCACTGGAATGCACTGTCCCTTTTGCATTCTCATCCTAATTTGGGCATTGCAACCCCCGGAAGGGTTTTGACAAGAAAAAAAAAAATCCCAATTCACAAATCAAAATCAGGTCAGTTGAGGCAGAGGATCCTATGTATTTTCTAAAATTACGTGGATACCTTCAGGCGCTGATGAAAAATGATCCCAGTTCCTGAAAATGTAACGAATGCTAGCGTGGGTGTACAGACTCGCACAGGAGCTGGGGTGTGACTGCTTCAGTCCTCCCCCTCCTCGCCACTGCTCAAGCTTGTCCTACGGCTGCCCTGGGCTGGGGAGGGGACTGCGGAGACCTTGGCCACGAGGGTCGGGCAATCCCCGCTGTGGTGCTGGGCCTCAGGGCTTGAGTGCACTCTCAGTAAGTTTGCAGATGACACCAAATTAAGTGGGAGTGTTGATCTGCTTGAGGGTAGGAAGGCTCTGCAGAGAGATCTGGACAGACTGGATCGATGGGCTGAAGCCAATTGCTTGAGGTTTAACAAGGCCAAGTGCCGGGTCCTGCACTTGGGTCACAACAACCCCAGGCAACGCTACAGGCTTGGGGAGGAGTGGCTGGAAAGCTGCCTGGCAGAAAAGGATCTGGCGGTCCTGGTGGACAGCTGGCTGACCATGAGCCAGCAGTGCGCCCAGGTAGCCAAGAAGGCCAATGGCATCTTGGCCTGTGTCAAGAATAGTGTGGCCAGCAGGAGTAGGGAAGTGATCATGCCTCTGTACTCAGCGCTGGTGAGGCTGCAGCTTGAGTATTGTGTTCATTTTTGGGTGCCACAGTATAGGAGGGACATTGAGGTGCTGGAGCGTGTCCAGAGAAGGGCAACAAAGCTGGTGAGGGGTCTGGAGAACATGTCTTATGAGGAGCGGCTTGAAGGAATTAGGATTGTTTAGTCTGGAGAAGAGAAGGTTGAGAGGAGACCTTATTGCTCTGTACAACTACCTGAAAGGAGGTTGTAGTGAGATGGGCGCTGGTCTCTTCTCCCAAGTAACTAGCGATAGAACAAGAGGAAGCGGGTTCAGGTTGCGCCAGGGGAGGTTTAGGCAGGACATTAGGAAAAAATTTTTCACTGAAAGAGTTATCAAGCCTTGGAACAGGCTGCCCAGGGAGGTGGTTGAGTCACCATCCCTAGATGTGTTTAAAAGTCATGTAGATGTGGTGCTTAGAGACATGGTTTAGTGGCAGACCTGCTAGAGTAGGGTCAATGGTTGGACTGGATGATCTTAAAGGTCTTTTCCAACCAAAACGATTCTATAATTCTATAAGCCCCACACCACACCAGGACATGCCACAGCACCGGGGTGGTGGGTGGAGAGGAGAGGGTAAGGAGGGTGGGCACTTTCTCGCTCTCTGTTGGTGGCAGGATCTGACCCGCTGGAGCTCAGCCTATGAGGGAGACTGTGGGGTCGAGGGGCTCCGGGTTTATTTCTGCCCCCTTGCCTGCGGTCCCCAGACAAGGAGAAGGAGGTGGCCAGGGGATGCCCAGCGTAAGGGTGCTGTCATATCCTGTAGGGCTGCAAGGGAAACAGAGGAAGGGTCAGGAGGGAGAGACTAGATGCATGGAAACCCCACCTGGCTCAGGGAGACGCTGAGATGAAAACGGCTCAGTAATGTTTGCCATTTGGCTTTCCCTCCACCTCCGCAGCACACACAGTATTGTATCAGACCCCCACAAGACCTGTTAGGTCTATGGTGAACTTCATGTCAAACACATTGGCCCACCTTGATTATGGCCAGTCATCTAACATTTAGACCTGACAAATAGCTTTGACTAAAATAATGACTTCTTCTGGCAATTTGCAGTCGTGTCAGAAGGCACTGCTTATATCAGAGCTGAGTATGACCCCTCCCTGAAGCAGATACTGCTTCAGCTCCTCAGCATGGAGCTTTAACCTCCACTTAGCTTGATCTTCATGTGTGTCTTTAGCAAATGAAAAAAATGGATGTATTTTTTTTAGAATATCAGAAACTAAATGCCCATATACCCATTCTCCTATCTTGAAAAAACTTCACATTTAACCCTCACAGACAGGCCCAGGTATCTGTTTAAGTAAATCCCCTGATTGTAAGAACACAGGTATTGCAACTTATAACTTCTAAAGACCTAGGAAAATTATTTCACAAAGGTGCTGAATTTTGGTTATAGACCTTTGTAGTCTTTTATTAATATATTATGTGATTTTGCTATCAAATGTAACTTGTGGTATTGATAAACATAACCACAGTTCCCAAGACAGACCATGACTGTGGAGGAAGGCTATTTTGCTCATACCCATTAACTGACAACATGGTGTAGCAACACTCAGTGCCTGAGTCTCACCTGCCTTACTGTTGCCTGCAGACTCACAAATCCGAACGGGCAGACCAAGAATTGCGCGCTACCACTGTCTTTCCTGACCCTGCTCCCAGGAACAAGATCAGGCTGATACCAGGTTGCCCAGAGCTGCAAACCTGTTTACTGCCACTTCACACGAACACTATCTATGGGCACACAGGAAAGGTCAAAACTGCATGATGCACCCATAGAAGGTGGAAGCACTTGACAGTAGCATTGCCATTAGTTGTTACCATGATTATTTAGGGCACAAAAGCCAAACATTAATGAAAAGAGATCATATATTGTCCCTGTTGGTCTTCAAAGTGGGGAGGCTGCTTTTGAAACGTGGTTCAATGCCCGTGTTGTCCCGGCTGGTCAAACTTGGGATCCCCTGCAGTCACTCGACAACACTGAACAGCCATCCACAAAGTCAGGTAATTCCAGGATTCATGAGACACGTGGTCATAATATCTTGGCTTCTCTAAGAAGGTTTCGAGGCCTGCTGAACATTTCCACAAACTTTTGTGGAAAGCACAAAGTCCAAAATAGTATGAATGAACATCATTCTAGTCCAAAAAAATGACTCAAAAGTATGTTTTCTTTTGTTAATGGATAACATGGGAAGATTTTTCTTCTCTGATGGTAAGCAAAGAAGTCAGAAACCAAATGACATCTAATCATAGCTCTGAACTGTCCAAGCAAGGATAAGGTCAGAAATCTGATGGTTCTCATTATAACGTCTTCCATTTCCTCTCAGCATTCCCTGGGAAATTCTTAGGATCATCCCCTTGCCTGAAAAGTACCATGTTTCTGGTGACACCAAAAATGGAAGTTGCCTTTCAGTAGGAAAAATGGTTTGTGGTTTATTTAATACGATAGTGGTCATGTCTGTGGCTGGTGTACAAGGCAACTTTGAATCAGAAAGAATTTTACATATTTTTTCATGTGGCTCTTAGACGCACAAAAAGACACATTCTTGAAATTACTTTTTCTGCGAGGCAGGGGCTGTCAAGAGTTTTTGACTTAGAGGAAAATCTAATCATTTAGTGCTATCAAAACATATTTGTGTTTAGACTAACAAGATGGATTTATAACCAGAACATGTTTATAAAATATTCCTTACAGGGGAAAGCGGTTCCCAACAGGTCCTTAAAACTTCTTCACATTATTAATCTAATGATGGTAACGGGGAAATTCAGGAGATAAGCAATTGCCCTTTCCCCTTTAAGTGGTGAAATCTATTACAAAATTTCAACAATGTGAAAAAAACCTGACTGTCTCTAAAGGAAGTGCTGAAACAGAGGTTATGTTTTCATCTTCTTGTAAAGCTGGCTAAAAAGCACTCAGTATCTAAATACTACTATAGGTTTGCATCTGAAGCCGAAAAAAGTGGCACAAAGATACAGGACAAATACTTTTTTTCTTCATTTTTGAAAGAGGTTAGGGTGTGAAGAAGAAAAGGACATTCTGTCTTCCAAGTTTCTTTAAAATGTTTGGGGGTTTTTTTGTGTATAGAGAGAACAAGGGAAAATATTCAGTCTGTTGGTCTGTTTCTTAGGAGAAAAGAGAGAATATGCAACCTAGGTTAATGGCCCAGCCTGAAGGTCATGGAAATTTGTGATTGCATGGATCTGCTATGCTGAGTCTTAACAGAAATTGCTTGATTCTTCATTACAGGACTAGTATACTGAATTACAACAAAATTACGAGGCATCCAGGTTTTCACCTAACAAAATATATTCATTCTTCTTTTAAATTTTACCTCTTTTAACATTTATGAAGAAGTCTGGGAACCTTTCCAGCTGTGAGACTTTAAAGAAGCATACCATATAGCTACTTCTTAGTTCGAGGGATGTTCAGAAGGCTGTATGTTAAAGCAGAAGGCCTCTACCAGTTCACACAAGGTTATTCCATCCCCTGATCCTTTCCATCAGTGTGACAGACCCACACAGAGAATGTCCCTGGTGGCTTACAGTGAGTCTCGTGGGAGGTTAAATGGGTGGGAGTTATGCTCGTTTGTCCTGGAGTATCTCCAGGAGAAATCACCCTCAAATTTATGCTGCTGTTTTTGTGTGAGTTGTTTGCAAGGGAAAGAGGAGTTTACCGTGTACTTTTTCGCTCTATTGTAGACATAAAAGGAAGTATCAAACTTCCACTGCTTATTGGCAAACTGAATAGAAATATCGAAGGGGAAGTCCAAGATGCTTTTTTTTCCTCCCTTCAAACTCATTACTTCATAGCCCAAACAAATAAATGTCCTTTAGAGAGAGGGCCAGTGACTTACCCAAGGCTGAAAGCACATCTCTCCCCAGCGGGCTCAGAGCAAAATTACAAAAAATGATGTGGATTTCGTACTGGTGCCCTACAGTTCCAGGAGACTTGCCTTTGAACTCTGCAGGCTCCTGCTTTCTGGAGGCTCACCCTTTCAGAAACAGATGGCCCTTCCTTCACCTTTTCGAAATTTGATTTTACCAAGAAAAAGAATTCATAATCTTTGCTCTCCTGTACAGCAGGGGGTTTTAAATGAAAACATGATGCCAAGGCCTTTTTATGTAACTGATTCGGAGCCAAATAGTATAAACAAATAGCTGTTGCCATATCCCGAAATCTCTACAGCTCTAAGCTGGTTCAGTCCTGCTATCCCATGTTGAGACTAGTGATCTTCACTCTCCTTGGCACACACAGAGATGCACGGGAGCGGTGTTACTCCTGGGTCTACGCCCGTGACAGCTGAAATGGTTGACAAAACTTCCGGGGATTGTAGCAAGGCAGCGTGAAACTCCAAACGGCACCGTGAAATGATATTATCTGTGACCACAGGGCAACCACGAGAAGGGGAGGTAAGAATTGTTCCTAAGGCTGTAACCATTCACCCTGATGGTTAAAAAGGAAAAGGAAGAAAATTATTATGCCTCTGGGGAAGAGCAGAGTGATTCTGGGTAGACAAAGTGCAGGCACAGAAAATCCTTTGGACTCTGACAAGCAAATGCCAGGGAACCAGACCCTGCTAGGCATGCAGGAGTAAGTGTGTATTTACTACCCTGTTGCCCCAGTTCACAGCTGGTTTATTAGCTTTTATCACCTGGCATGCTAGCGTAAGCCAGCAGAGTAGAAGGACAGACTTCTGTGCATGGGGAGAGAAAGAGGGAGGATGGTGGTAATGTTGTAAACCACCGCAGCTGGGAGTGTGAGTCAGAGACCCATGGCCCTTGACAGCCATCCACCTTTGCATGATGGAAAATGGACTCTGGGTTTAATGCCTCCTCTTCTGATCCCCAAAGTGCAGGCTAAAGGGCAGCGCTGGGGACAGAAAGCAGTCACGTGCAGGCATTGGTCTTCCTATGGATCTGCAAACAGAGAAGTTAACTGCTTCAAAATAATCCACTGATAGTAGACTGGGGATAAGAAGTCCCCAAGTCCCCTCCTCCCTTTTTCCCCACAGCCTTTGGGATTACATTCTGCCCTGGTGTGCTACCACACACATGCTA
Organism: Burhinus bistriatus; assembly: GCA_013397275.1. Classification (NCBI taxonomy): domain Eukaryota; kingdom Metazoa; phylum Chordata; class Aves; order Charadriiformes; family Burhinidae; genus Burhinus; species Burhinus bistriatus. Next base: position 80,728 of record VYXH01009033.1, read on the forward strand.
CCACCTCTTCTCCAGGGTGGGCATGCATATGCCCTTACGCTGTAGTCAGTGGTTGCTCTGATGCTTGCGCAAAAAAGACGTTACTTAGACATATGATAACACAGCGCTTTTTGTGTTTTATGCTGTACTCCTCCTGTATACGTTAGTTCTGGGCTTTCTAGGAAAAAGCAACTGGTGATAGCAAAAACCCCATCATGCTGGGAGGCACTCTGGCTGTTCTCCCACGTAGGGAGATAAGAGTTCAGCATGGAGAAGGGCTGGGCTGGTTAACTCCTGCAACAAGTTTGGGAGGGGCTACTTGTAGGCTTCTGAGGAGAAACTGTATTTTTTTGAGGCTGGGAGACAGACTGAAAGACTTTCAGTTTTCCAAAGCTCTCACAATGCTTGGAAGGCTCAGCTGGCACGAAAGGCTTTGGAAAGCTCATGAAGGGACTTTTCCTGGTCACGTCTGGGAGCTTGCCCGGTAGCTGGACAACTTGACACTCAGTAAGAGTGTCTTAACCACTCCTGAGTCTGAATTCATTATTTGACATAAGGATTTGGCTTTAAAGTCACTTGAGAAACAGACTGGGAACCAGTACGGAGCCTGGAAGTCCTGAGCACTGATCCTGGGAGCCCTCACTGCAGATGATGCAGGCAATGACTCATTGTACAGGCTGGTGTCTCCCTGTTGCTCTCATTGCACTTGTTCGGAGGAATTACAGTAACCCAGGGTGGATGGGAGCAATCCTTAGCTCATCCTGGCCAAACTACAGTCCAGGCTGAAATAACAATCTTTCCTAGCGGGGAACTACTATCCACAAACAAACTATTGGCAAACTAAAAAGAAAAGGGCCTTTCCTATTTCTGCATCCAATCCAAGGTTATATTGCCATGTCACAACACAGCTTCCCTGGCAAGCATGTGTATTTTGATGTTGTTTTGGGCTGTTGCTTAGGCACTCATATTAAAATGTTTGTGTGGAGGCTTGTGTTTGCTAACTTAGCATTTTCCTTATTTCTGTTTCCTTCTACATGCCATCCACAGGAAAAAAGAGCAAAGTGCAGTCTCCAGTAGGCAGTCACAGGGTGTTTCTCACAGCTGAACCCTGGTCGATGAGTTGCTGCTGTGTTCAGTAAGAGGTTCCCCAAACTTTCCCAGGCCATGGTGGCAGCTGGCAGAAGTGGGCTGAGGTAAATCAAAGCGGCAAGTGACCATTCGGAGGCAGGGATGAGAGCAGCGAGTGCTGGCCAGGTGCTCGGGAAGGCCACATTGCAACCACGCAGGCAGCCAGCACCGCTTGCTCAACTTGTGCTGCTTCCCTGGATGTCTGCAGGACCCCATGGTCAGGGTCTGAGGGCCACACTTGAGTTCATCTCTGCACCAGACAGTGTGTGCAAAGCCATGCACATAGGGGCAGGAGCTGAAGCTTCCACACTGTGGGGATGAGCAGGGGCTCACCATAAGAGCAGGGTGGAGGGTAATGTGAGAGGTCTTCAAAACTGCCCCATCCACCCGCGTGACTTTGGTCCTGGCCAGGGGCTGAGGCAGCTACTCCTGTGCAGCATCGGAGCAGTGACAGTGTCAGACCTTCCTTTCAACAGGACTGGATAAAGAGCAGGAATGCAGTAATCTCAGGGAGGGAGAGAACTCTCTTCCCAAACCTCTGGAAAATGCACTTAGTTCACTCACACTCATTCTTCAGCTGTTGTCCCCCCATGGTTACCTTTAGTAGAGATGCTTTCAGGTGAGTGAAACCGTTTGAAAAATTCTTACAACTCTTTTCCTAGCCCAGGCTAGGACTGAGGGTGACACAAACCCACCTAAAGGAGCAGACTGGGTGTGACGATGGCCCTGGCTCCATGTCAGGCTTGTGGGAATCCAGGTTGGCTGCTGCTGGCACATACATGACACCAAAATGCAGTTTTCCCAACAACGCTGAGAATCTCTGAGCCAGATTTGAAGAATGGTACTCATTTCACCTGGATGATAGGCCATTACTGTTTTTCCTTTTTTTACAAAAAAAGGTATTTTCTCTAGGTCAGACACAGCCAAAAGGTCAGCTGTGGTGCTAGTCAGGCAGAGAGATGATGAAGCTTCCCTTGCATCCCTCAGGCCTGAAAAGACCTGCAGTTGAAAGTGCTTACCTTTGTGTCTGTCCTGCTTCATTACAGGGCCACATCTGTAAGAAAATAGTTTTTCTTTGGTAACATGTTCTGTTAACAGGATCGTGGCACAGAACCATAAAACATTTTCTTTCCCTTTGATATTTATGACTGTGGAGCATCTCAGCTATAGGTAGTATAATAATAATAGTAATGTTGAGTATGTGGCAAACAAACAGCGAACCTGAGGTTTTGCGCCACAGGCTATGTAGCCTCGCAAACTCAGCCAGACGTGCTTGGCCAGCACCCGCACATTTGCTTTGGTGGTGGTGGTGGTATAGACCTGAGCCAGTCAAACTTGCAGAGAGCTGGTTTGCAACTGGACAAGGGCTTCAGACACTTCAGCAAAGAGCCCCATCTCGGGTTACGGCAATCGGGCGTCTCTCCTCAGATGTGTGATCAAAGCCCTGAGAGTCCTGGACTTTCCCAGCAGATTCTTCTGGAATGTAAATAGTCTTCAGATCCCCCACCAGGTGCCAGCAGGCTTCTTGGGGTTAGCTGAAGGGGAAGTCCTCATGACACACTCAAACTAAATAATAGTAATAATAATAATAATGATGATGATGATGATGAAGAAGTGGGTTTTTTTCACGCGGGGGAAGATGCTAGTTTGGGAAGAAGTAGCGGGTGTACTAGAGAGTGTTATTCAGAACAGGTCAACTTAAAATAATACGTGCTGGATATCAGTAAGGTATCTGCTCAGAAGTCTGGCCAGCGATGCACTGAAAAAGTGCAGGAATGTTTCCTTTGGCTTGAAGCGGAAATGTTGAAACAGATGTTTTAAACAAAGATCCTGGCACTGCAGATAACAAGCACCTTGAACTACATTTGTATGCACTCTGGAGATACTGAAGATGTTACATGCAGCAACTTTGGCTCCTTTTTCACCCCATGAACAGACAAGGGGACTCACAGCCTCTGGGCTCTGGTCTCGGTTCTGGCACTGCCTTCATAGATAACCCTGAGCAAGCTGTTTCATCTTTTGTGCTTCAGTTTCCCCAGACACAAAACCAAGGCATCTGCCACAGTCCTCCTTCACAAAGCAGGTTGCAGAAAGAGCTGTACGTGATAATCTTGATTGAGGCTTTTGGGCACAGTCATGAAAATATGAATACTGGCACTGTTCCTGCAGGATGGGATGGCACACTGGGGGTTACAGGTAGCAGGGACAGAGCTTATAGAGGGCATCCTTGGCAGCTTGGGCTCCTGTGTCCCTGTGAGGGTAACAGGAGAGCCGCCTGAAAGGTGCATTAACTGGTGCTAAAATATTACTTGGGAAATTATTTGAATTTCTTTATTCTAAATCTCACCAAGTCTCTGTGTCTTTAAATCATTTCTGCATTGTTCGTCTCTTCCTTTTTTCATTTTCTTTCCCTCTCCATGTGTTTCCTGTGGGCCTCCTGGCTGCTTCTGCCCTCACCTCTCCCCTCTGCACCAACTTCTCCTTTTTCCAGTCTCTTCCAGTTTGCTCCTCCCTCAGCCAGCTGCCCTTCCGAGCCAGATGTCATATTTACAGCCCTCCACAGCCGCTCCAACCAGGTGTTTGGGGGTCCCCATCACTGGTCCATCCGTCAGTGGGGAGGACTCAGATGGTCTGGTGACAACGGGCAAGCAGACGGTGGTCCCACAAATGGAGCGCTTTGGCCAGACATCACCCCTCATCAGTAGAGCGTCCCTGGTGGAGAACTGGGAATGACCTGAGCCCCACTGAAGTGCCATGACCTGCCTGGGACCATCTGGCATTAGCAACCCCCTTACTCCTCCTGCCCCCGCAGGGGGTCAGAGGGATGTCCAGGACAGCGGGGGTGGTAGCTGAGGCCCTGGTCTGGGGGACAGGAGGGACTGCAGCCCACTAGCACCAAGACGTCTCCAAAAGAGGCTTCAGGAAGGCTGCCTGGCCTGGATATCTGCCCTGGGCTAGGCAGGGCAGGCACTGGAAAATTGCCCAGCCTGTGCCAAAGGCATCGCTGCTCCCTCGGGATGGCTGGCTGCCAGAGGCAGCCATGCCAGCACTGCCACCAAGGCAGAGGTTGAGCCAGTGGGGCAGGTGAGGTTTGAAGAGGTCCAGAGAAACACTGGTCCCACTGGTCTGCCTCATTGGTGCAGAGCAGCCGGCGTGCTCTTTAGCTGCTGGTGCTGGCATCCACCTGGATGGGGCGGTGCCAGGTGGCTGCAATGCATGAGGCTCTGAAAATGGTGCCAGGGATGTGTTCTCATTTTTTCCCCCATTTTGCTTTTTTTTTAATGTAAACAAAATAGTTCTTTGCTGCCAAAGAAGAACACTAACAAGAGAAAAGCAGGCATGAAGGGACACAGCAGGAAGCATGTGGCAAGCCATGATAGGCCTTGATGCAAACTTTCTGTTTTTAACGTGGCTTAATATAGTCCTGAAAAGTCCTCATTGTTATGAAATATCTCCTTGTTCTCCTTAAAAACATCGTGATTTTGTGGGCAGCAGAGCAGGCTGGTCCCTTGGCAGCTAATGATGATATTTCATTCCCAGATCCCAGGTATATCCTGGCCCCAGGAATATAGATGGGGTGCCAATGTCAGAGCCTGTCCCTAAGCAAAGATCTTTCTGCCTGCGCTGCAGAAAGTACTTCCTTTTCTAAAATATAGGCAACAGAAGCAGAGGTTTCTAGTCAACAGGACAGTGATATTTTTAGATATGTAGAATCATAATTGCAGGAGCTGAAGGAAAGAAAATTATATCAGCATGAGGTCCATCCAAGAGATGTATCAGTTATTTAACTGATAAGCACATGCAGAAAGATCAAAGTCTCCTTCTGTGATGAATCAACAGTGATTCACACAGCTGGGAGGTGCAAAGAAATTACTCTAGCTAGCTAGCTACCACTTGTTAGCCAGAAAGAAAACATTTTTTTACACTTACTTTAAGGTATCCCTTTTGTTCCACAATTTTTTAAAGTATTACCCCATAGCAATGAAATGGCAGGTGAAGTAGGAAGAGGAACAGAGTGTTCTTGACAGAAGAAATAAGTCACAGTTCCCTCCCACCGCCAGAAAGGGAAGTCAGCACAGCTGGAATCGCAAACAGCACCGGGGGAAATCACCTCTTCGTTTTCACCTCCCCCTTCTCTACGTGCTATAGTGGCAGGCCCACAGGCACTAAGGTTGTAGGCAAAGGGGCAAAAAAGACCCACACGGGCTTTCCAGCTTATTTTGATGTGTCAAGTGTTTGGAAAAGCAAAGTGAGGTGAACTCTGCCCCTGCTGTGTCCAAGAGCAAAATCCTTTGGTGTTTCCAAGCTGCCTCAACAGCTGGGAGCTCCCATTTCCCTGCTGACTTGTGTCTGAGAGATTTCCTGAAACACGCAAAAGCCTGCAGCAGCCACCAGGGCATGATGGCCACTGGTGGCCCTGGAGCACTCAACTTCTTGCCTCAAAGAAAGCTGTCTAGGTAAATAAGCATGACCACAGAAAAACAGACTACTCTGCCTTCCAGCACCCCAGGACAAGACAGGGAAGTCTACTGGAGGTGGCCACATCTTGGCCACTTCTGTCAGCAAGTCCATTGCCTGCTCAGGGAAGGAGCTGGGGCTCCCTCCCTCTGCCCCACAGCCTGCTTCCCAGGTGTGCCATGTCCTTCAGAGGCACCCTGGAGCTCCTCTCCTCCTCACTACCCCACTTCTGCTCTCCTTTCCCCCTTGCCTTTTGCAGGTCCCCATAGTGACCCCTCTCCCTGATCCTTCACATCCCCTTCTCTATCTCCTGGGTGTCCTGTTACCCCCTGTCTGCTCCTTACCAGCCCCCCAGCCCAGCACTGTGTACCCCTCCCTCCCCTCTCCACCCTTCCCACCCTGGGGTCCTGCTGAAGATAAGCAGGGAAGATGAGCAGGGCTGTGCTTTGGATATCGCTGTGCTGGGAAACAACCATGAATGGCCTTTACACCTCTGAGCAATGGAGGAAAATTGGAGGCCCTGACAAACAAATCTTAGTGCTTTCATGTGTCCTTCAGACCCCCCTCCCCCCCCCCCTTCCGCAAATTCAATTCCCTTCCACAGGCAAAAGGACCCGTTCAGCACCAAAGGCACTGCCCTGAGCCGGGCACCCCCAGGGCAGCACTGGCTTCTGCATCTCCAGGCAGAGAGCCTGGGCCCAGCTCAGGCCACTGGCTGGGAAAAGACCCTAGTTTTTCCTGGGCCTCTGGATTGCAGAATAAAGTAACCCACAGCCTGCGATGCCCCGCGTCGCCGCACAGGGTCTCTGGAGGCTTGAGCAGCCCAGGAACCAGAGGCACCTGGTTGCTCTCCCAGATGAACCTATAGAAATGAACTATTTTGCAGTAAAGGCAGCAAAAGCTGTGTTTTCACAGCATGGTCTTGGTGCAGATTGCTCGACTCCACTAGCTCAATTTAGTGTCAGATTTGTATCAACCTGAGGTGTTTCTGAGGACCTATCTATAAGTGAAAGGAAGGTCCGGCAGAGAGTACAAACTGCCTCTCTGCCCCACAGCCCTTCCTGTGGCCGGTGGGTACAAAGGAGCACTGCCGAGGAGGCAAAGTTTCCCAGGACTTCTTCCTATGGTGGTCCCAGCCGCTTCCTGAAGTAAGAGAAGCGCGTGTGGGAACACAGGTTAAAGCTGAAGAGGAAAAGGATGCGCAATACACAGTGAAGATCAAACAACAACAGGAGGCGAGAGGAGGGCAGCAGGAAGAGCAGTGCTGTACTGTGACAGCCACGTTTTCATGCATTACCTGAACAGTGCCTAGCGCAGCCGAACCCCGGGCCTGGGGCACCTTGGCCTCTGCAGCCCATAAATAAAGGTGTTTATTTGATGTTTATTTCACCCTCAACCACATGGGCTCTGCGTGGCTCCCCTGCTCCTACCCATGCTGCAAATAAGACAGAGGGTTACTGATATCATCGACTTTCAGGCACCTGAGTAATGCAGCCACCCTAAGGTGGGAACCAAGCTCCCCCGCTTAGTTGGACAAGAAGCTACGCTAAGCCATAGGTCCTATTTTCTCCCACTAAGCAGGCAGCCAGTCTCCCATTTCAGGCTGCCACCTCAGGCTGGATAACATCAATACCCCTCTCTGCGCCTCACACCACCAGGGTGTCCACGCGTGGCGTCTGCTACTAGTGGAGAAAGGCAGAAGAGAAGAAAATACCTCCCTTGCTTTCCTTCAGTTTTCATCTCTATTTCTTTATTGCACACCACAGGTCACTGGGCTACCTTACCCTTTGTTGTATGCTATCTGCTTATCCCCCATTAGTGGTATACAAGTAGAGCCAGATGCCTTCATCCTGTCGTTACCAGTCTTGGGTGAGTTGTTCCCTGTCATTGTGTGGGTACAGGACAAGAGACAGGAGCAAAAGCCTCTACCGCTGCAGCAGCTCAAAGGCCTAATCTGAGAGAGCTGATGCCAAGAACGTGCATGGACTCTGCGTGTCCTCAGAAGGGGGCTTGCAGACCTCTGCCAGCACACCTGCGGAATTGCACAGTGCCGCTGCTGCCTCAGGGGGAGCTTGGTCTGAGCCCTTTCCAAGCCTGAGTGTAGAAACCAGACAGGTGTATGCACTCTGGGGTGCAGATTTTGGAAGGAAAGAGACTTAGTATGCAAAAGCCCTGCTAGGAGGGAGGAGAGACTTCTTGCATGCAGAAGCAGAGTGTAGTTGTGAGATGATGTGGGAAGACATCCGCAAAAGATCGATGCTACCCGACACTACTCATAATAAGACTCTCAGCTTTCAGGCCAAATTTTTTCATGCCCAAGTGGCTGCTTTGGGGTGAGGTTTTCTTGGGAGCATGGAGGAAACTGCAGCCCTAAGCCTTTGCAAGAGTGAGGCTGGGGAACGAACACTGTTTAGCCCAGAATTTTGGCAGACACCTAATTTTGGCAAAGCTGCACTGCCCTGACAAGCTGGAGCAGGGTTTCGCGTTTAGCAGGGAGATGGCTTTCAGTCAGAAAAGGGAGTTTTTCTGTTCTTGGAACAATCTGCCCAAATTTGGTCAATATATAGAAGCTTTTGGAGAAATTTCAGTTTGCGCATCCTCAGGAAAAAGCTCACTGGATCTTCCCCAAGGACAGTTTGCACTGAGCATATTTAGTACCAGGACTTCAGAAAGATCCCTGCTCAAGGCCGATGGAGAGTGCTACCAGATTTAAGCACCAGAGCTGAGACTAGTGGTGCTAACACTCCTGGGGAGCCCTGGCTCCTTCTCCTGGGCCCAGGCTATATAGAAAACGCAGTCACCTACCTGAGTGCAAATGGGCCAGGTACCAAAAGTAGGCAGGGACATGGGTGGAACAGGTAGGGATAAAAGCCTGGGAGTTAGGACCAGAGGATCAGACTGGGGCTACATGCAATGTGTGTCACTTCTCATATGCCAAAGGCTAAGACAATATTAATTATGGTGCTGCAACCTCTTTACATAACTGACAAGTGAATCTGCGTCTGCCTCTCCTTCCCATTTTATCTTCTGTTCCACATCACCCCCTTCTCCTTCTGTCATCTCCTCTACCCCTTCCCAAGTGCCCTTCCCTCTGACTTTGACTGCTGTCTCTTGTCTGCCCTTCTCATAACATCAATATTTTGCTGTCGTCCCCTGTAATTGCTTAGCTCTTTATTTCTTTGTCCTCACAGTCACGCTACCTTCCAGTGCAGTCCAGCCCTCCCCCACGCCATGTCTGACATTTAGGGCACTTGGGTTTCTTGAAGTACTGTGCTCCCTCCAGCACTGCTGAGTCCTCTCTCTTACCTTCCACTGCTAACTGATCCATGTTACCTGCCAGGTAGCCTTTGTCCAACTTTCAGTCCATCAGTACAGATGGTAACTTAGATGTTGTTACATGCTTTCAGCTCTCCCTCCCTGATTCTTGAAGTTACCAGTTCTCCCTAACCCACCAGGGACCCACACACATCTTCTCCCATGGCAAAGTCTCTCCTGGCTCACCCCAGCCCCTGGTTTGCTCCTCGCTTCTGACCCTCCCAAGAGTGGTCCTCTGGAGCTGAGGACCGCTTCCAGTGAGTCTATGACCAGGCTGATTTCCTGCGTTACAAATTCATTTGCTTGTTCTTCCTTATTCTTATCAAAGCATTTCTGCATCTCTAACTTCATTAATTCTTTCTCCTGCCTCTCCACCAGCCCAGAGACAGTCTTTTTCTTATAGAAAAGTTCTTTTCTGCCTTCCTTTCCCCTCTCACCTAGTCGTTTCCCCCAGGGACCGCAGCCTATCTCTTCATCTCCCTTCATTACCTCGTCTGCAGCTTCTCAGGTTGGCATTACACAGGGAAACGGAGCCAATCTTGCCTCTCGGGGTTGTGGGAGGGGGACCTTTGTGTTGCCCCATCCTTTCCAGCTCCCGCAGTTCCCTCGTCGAGCCCCAGGAGTGCCAGCTCACTCAATATTTCTTTGGGCCAGTTCAACTCACTAACCCTGCAGAAAATGTCCTTCTGAGGCTTTTATCTGGCTTTTTTCCTGCACGGTTTTATCGGGCTGAATTTACAATTGTGATTTGAAAGCCAGCGGGGCAGCATCTGACCAAGGAAAGAAGGGAGGCAGTGGGTGGAGGAGCAGGACCTTCCTCTTTCAGTGGCCACAAGCTGTGAGATTGGCTCAAACCACTGACTGTAGCTTCACCCTCACTTTCCTCTGGCTCTTTCGTTCATATTACGAATGTGTCTCCCTCTTAAAGAACAACAGCCTCAATTTCTCTTGCTTTTCCAGTGAAGACCTCCAGGTTCCTTTCCCTTTAAGCTCACTGGCAAATGGGTTTTACATTATCTCCAGTCTAGAGTCTCCAAATGGTACTTTGCTGAGTTTCTGACCACCTCTTCCCTAGCTAAACCTCACAGCCAAATACTCACTAACCATGATAAGGTGTCTTGATTTGTGCACCCCTCTCCTCACAGACAGCGATGGTCATGAAAACCTCCCCTTTCCTGGCCCTACGATTCCAGCCTTCTCTGGCGCTTCTCTCCCCAGTCTTCCCTCCTCTCCTCAGTCTCTGTCACCATGGGTAGTGTTCAGGCCTGTAACGTGGAAGCCATCTTCATCAGAAAGCTCTCTCCGTGTTTTCCCATTTAAGCTATATGTAGATTCAAGTGTACAAATACTTGAACAAATTCTTTTGCACCACAGTTTTACCATGAACGTGCCAGTTTGCCTAGATGGCAGGCTTTCATAGTAATTTAGGCAAAGAGACCCTCAGCTTTCTGTCTAGAAAATGGGCAGTTTTGCTACCATCTCTTCTAATAGCCTAGGATGCTCAAAGGCTCTACAGGAGGAAATGTATCTTGTAGTATTGTAGTACTGAAGAGGATCAACTGCTTATTTCATTATGGGAAGCAAATCTGAGTAAAAAGCAATTTATACTGGTGTAACTGAATCTATGCTAGTGTTTTTTGTGGTGTAACTACATTAGCAAAAAACCCCTATACTTCTAACTCACATAATATCGCTGGAAAGATTTTACATATAAATGGGTCTACAGATTTACTTGCCTCAGACATTTCTACCTGTGGTTCTGGTTATTTATTTTGGTTAGTTGTACCAAGTAAGGCACACAGCATGCCAAAACGCTCTGTCACTAGTCAGAGTGCACATCCGAGTACTTAAACAGGGCTAGGCACTCCCAGCACCTATGTGAGCCCAGGTTTGGAAATCCGGAGTCCTCTCTGCTGCTCCCTGGAGCAGTGCCTTGTAGAGCATTTTTGCAGGGAAGTGTAGGATTTCTATCCAGCAGCAGAATATTGTAAGAGTTCAAGCGTGTGCCTGACAATTCCTCCATCCTACATTTGCTTCCCATATTTTTTGCACTATTTAAAAGAAACCTTTTTATTTCCGTATGTTTTTCCTCTATCCATCATTAATGCAGATTGTGCTTGGATCAGCAGATTTTGCCTATCAGTTTTAGACCAGCTGCGATATCCTTCTGTAGCAGGTGAACAACATCACTGTGGTAACAGTGACTGGTGATCTGATGAACAGCAGCCTTGTTGGTGGGGGAAAGCCACATTCCTGGAATTCCACACCTGCATTTTCCCCATCCTCCCAGCAGCACGGTTCTTCAAGGAAAGCTATTTTCCCACTAGAAGGCAGTCAGGGGTGGCAGCTCAGACAGGAGCTCCAGTAGGAATCTGCTCATGGCTGGAACAGCCACGAGCCTGGGTCTAGCAAGAGCTGGGAGGGAGCAGGGGAAAGGATGGGCAAGAGGCAGGTGTGCAAAGCTGTGAGGAATATCTTCTGCACAGGATAATGAGCCCATGCAACAATTTTTGTTACAGAAAACGGAATGGCCTCGTGAACTGAGGTGGGGAAAGAGAGGGGCTGCACCTCTTTATTTTGCCTCTTCCTTGCTCCTTACAGGCACTGCTGGGTTACTGGGGATGTGTCACTGCCATCGGCTTTGGCAAACATGCATTTTCCAGGACTTGAGACTTCTCGTGGGATGCAAGCAGGGACAGTCCTCTCCAGACATGCTGGTGGGATCAGAATAGCAGCAATGAGTAAAGAGTGACACAGCTTGTCTCAGGAAAAGGCTCACTGGAGATGTGAGGAGCAGCACAGGTTCAATTCCACGTAAGCAGGTGTAGGATGACTGCTATAATGTGCTTCTGAAAGGCCAGAACTAATTCCTGAAGACTGGGCTGAACCTCAGAGGAGACCAAACCCCTTCCTCTTACTGCAGAGCACCGGGCGCTGGGGCCACAAGCTGAGGCACAAGGCGAGTACTGAGGTGGCAGCCACTGCTGGACACACTGCCTGCTGAGTTTCAGCATGAAGCACAAGGACAGTTAATAAAACCATTTGCAGAGCTGTTCACCTAAGGGAACTGTCAAGGTCAGTGCTGTGTCCTACATCCTCTTATTTGATGTACGAATGGAAAGAGACAATAAAAATACTGTATAAGCTCCTGTTTCAGACTTTTTTGGTGATGGGACATTTTGTTCGGTGCATTAGTACCTATTCCACAATGCATGGGTTTGTTTTTCTTCTTGAGAGAGATTAATTTTCCTGCAATTAGGACAAAGAATCAAACTGGGTTCAGAAGGCATGAGCTGGCTCCACTGCTGTCTGCTCTACACACAACAAGGTGCCTCTTAGCCAGTGAAGAGCCTTTGCTCCATGCTGGCCTATAACATCTGGCTCACTGCAGCCAATCCAATGTCACGAATACACCAGGTTTCTTTGTTTTTCCCAAAGCATCTGTCTGGAGGCTTGCAGTACACCTGTGCAGTCCTGGTTTGGAGCCTCTGCTTGATCTTTCCTCTCAGTCAGAAGCATATGTGGAGGCATGAGGCTCCAAGGATATATCTCTCCTTTCTTCTGAACACTGATTTGGGTAACTGTTGCTGGACTGTGAAGGATGAGCTTCTCCTGAACACTGGTATCACTGGGAAGAAACACTGAGAATTGTTCTTATTTGAGTAGGCAGTGAAAGGAACGTGGCAACTTTAAGGGTTCCCTAGAAAAAAAAACATTTACAGATGCAGGCCAATCAATATGGCAGTAGTGGGCACCTTTCTGGACAGATTTGGGACAGCTTTTGTATAGCCACAGGCACAGCTAGTTACAGAGGTTGCTTGCAAGCCCATCATTTTAAGTAAAGGGAGCTTATAGGTGTGGTCTCAACAAGGGAATATAGTAGCAATTTCAAGTACCCTTGCATCACTCTTGAAGTTGATGAAGTCCTACAGAAGGCAGGCACCGCCTGTGGCTCCGGAGCCTGTTGATACACAGCAGCTTACAGACATGGTCGCTGCAGAGCTGCTTATAAAAAGCCACACTATGGTAGAAGAAGCAGAGTGAATTTTCCTCAGGATCTCAGATAAAGAACCAAAGAGCATCTTCCAGAAAAAAATATGCAGAGATGACACAGACAAAAGGAGTATTTTTGCATCTTTGGACAAGATACTTTGCAAGAACACCAGGAGAAAAGCCCACACATTTAAAAAGAAATTAGACAGGATTGCATTGCAACTGGCTCTCTCCTTGCTTACATTTCCCTTAGGGCCAGCCCTGCTGCATTTCAGAGACATCCTGCGTCTTCACAAACCTTTTGTGTTTGTTTCGTCTCAGCATCTCTGCCCTTCTTCCCTTCATTGTGGCCTTCAGAGGTTGCTCCTTTGGTTCATGCTGGGTTTTTGCAGTGACAACAAGCGTGGAAGCCAGTTCCCCACCCCTGTTTCCACCCTCACTTATAATATGTGCTCCCTAGATCCTTTGCATTGCATCTCAGCTCTCTGCTGCTCCTGGCTCATATCCCCAACCTCAACACCCAAGTCCTATGGCTGCCCTGTAGCTAGACTCCCTTAGCTGTTACTTTCTGCAGGCTGAGGAGATGAGGACATCCTTCCTGGTCTGGACAGGGAGAGGAGGTTTGGGTAGTGGAGTCCATTTATTTGCCTTCTTGAGAAGTTGGACAGCAAACAAAGAGGTTTCCAAAACAATTGGTAGGTTAAAAAGAGGGGTTAAAGAGGGTACAGAAGTATCTTAGCCAGGGCAGGTGAAAGCTGTGACCAGAGCAATCACTGCTGTATGAAGAAGGTGGCTGACAAGATTGTGGCTGGATGACTGGTGGGACAGGTGTCAATCAAGCTGTCTCTACCCTGGCACTGTGCTGACAGCCAGCGAGGAAGCTGCAACTGGTGTTTTCCATCAGCTGGTAGAAAGGTATCATTTTTCCAGCAGAAATAAAATGTAAAATTATGCACAAAGTAGAAATCCCTGTGTAAATGTTTTTCCCCAGTTTACAGTGCAGTGGGTTCAGTCTAGATAAGTTCCTCTTGTGACATTAGATTAAAGCCCTAAAGAGCAGCTGTGGCAGTACCCACACACAGCTGGAGCCAGAGATGTCCATGGCCTAAGGTCCAATTCTCAGATCTAAGTCTTTAAGCTACAATTTTTTGCCTTTTTTCCATTACAGCCCAGGCTGGACATTGTTCTTACTGGCAAGCTTATTACATGGCGAACCCCCATGGACACTGTTATTCCTGACTCACCCCAGGAAAGATAAAACACAAATCTGTCTGTCAGTCCTTACCATGGCTGGGAACCTTAACTTCGTTTCTTAGACTTATTTCTGAGTATCTACTAGCATCTGAAAGTGCCTGTGCAGGCAAGTGACTGCCATTCGGGGCTTTCTCACTTGAATTTGGCAGTCCCTGTTTGTTCAGATTTCTTTGTCAAAGGGCACATTACCAAAATTCCCCTCTCAGCCAGCAGCCCAAGGCATGGCTTGCTAGCTGAAGATTGTTACCCATGTAGATGAGGTGCCTGTTGGCCTTACTTATGCTGACACTAACCACACTTCTTGCCTTCCATCTGGAAATCACTGAAGGTTTGTCTAACCAGGGCTAGCCTGACTCTCAAGAAAGTTAAGATGACTCTACTAAAGGTGTGAACTCCGTTTCTACAAGTAAAAGCATGCTTGGTGCCTTTTGAAGGGGTGGGGTGCAGCTAAGGTGCTTTCATTTCTGCGGACTGAGTTTGCAGTTTTAGTTGAGTCATCTCCGTTTTCCCGCTTGTCCCTGGGAGGTGGGCCAGCAATGGTCAAACTCCCTGGTCCTTCCCGCTGCATCCTGATGCTTCCCTGTGCCCGATGGCTATGAGACACCTACCACATACTGCACCACCATGAACTGAGAGGAGGGGAAATTCCAGGAGCAATGTGGGAGAGAGCAGGACTGGGCATGCAGCTGGGTCCCAGGACAACCCTGCTGGTTCATTTCCTTCTGTGACTGAGGACTGGGGATTGCTCTTCAAATGGGTAGTTTGGCTCTGGTGGACCTGGCAGTCTCTAGTTACTCTGTTCTCTTTCTGGCAGATATGCAGGTGGCTCCATCTCAGTGTCTGGTCACCTGGTCACTAGGTGACCCTGGGAAAGCAGCAGAAAGGTCAGTCAGGGACGAGGAAGAGTGAGACCTCCCCTTTCAACAGCATCCCATGCAGTTATGCTGCGCTTGGCGTAGCGTAAAATTGTTTCTAGGCCTCAGCAAAATGACAGCCTTTCTTGCATCCCCAAGTCAATGAGAATTGGAGTCACAGTGCCATTTCCAGGAAGTCTTCTAGATCTTGCCTTTTGACAGCAAGGTAAGATCACTGGCACATATGACAAAATGGCTGAGAGAGGATGCTGTTCTGGCTATGCTGTCATACCCTCATCTAGCCTGAGAGCTAACTCAGTCCCCCCATGACTCCCAGCCCCCTGCTCATCTACCCTGGACAAGCACCAGTTCATTTCCAAGTCCTTTTGGGACAGGGCAGCTGGTTCCCTCTGAAACAAACCCAGGTGCAGTGGGGAGAAGAGTTCACCCCAGGATGGCCTCAGGAGGTGGTATGGGCAATCTGCACCAGGTTTTCCTTCCCACTTCACATCGTCCTCCAGCACTGTCCCACACAGGCACCCCTGGACACCAGCTTCCCCATGACCTCACCTCACACAGTGTGGAATGCAACAGCCTGGAGGTATCCTCAGCTTCACGCTATAAGAGTACCTCTGCAGTGGGCTGTGACGAAGCCCTCTCATTCCTTCAGACGCTTGGAACTGAAAAAACACAGAAGAAACATCAGTGATGTCCTAAAGCCCCAACTCCACTGCATGGAGCTCAGAGGAGGGCTGGGGCAAGCCCGCTGTGACCTGGATGTGGTCACTGTGCTCCAGCCCTGAGCAGTACAAGCAGAGCCACTGGCACCAGCTGGCCGGGGCAGTGGTCATGCATGCACTGGCGAAAATATGTTTGGCAGAGTATCACAGCCCACGATGTCCCTGGTGCTTTTCACTTTTCTTTCGTAGACAGAGCAAGAGTTGACAATATTTCCTGACATCACCAGCTACAGCGCTGCTGCCTTCCAGATATAATTGCTTGTTATATGGTTATTACCTGTAGGAATATTAACTTGGCATAACTTAGCTACTGATGAAAGGTTCTTTTTACTTTGTTTGCTTTCACAGATATTTGCTTGCTGTAATTAAGTAACCACAGTGCTACCTTCATTAACAGGGAGAACTTTCTCTTTCAAGATGACTGCCTGGAAGGTAAAGCACCACTTGTGCCAAGGAACATTGTCAGGGGGCACACCTTCCCTTTTTTCAGTGCTTACCACACAGAAAAGGGCAGAGCTACCAGTGGAAATACGGTTTTATCTGCTTTCTTTTTAAGAAGATATTCTGCCTTGCAAACCATATTTAATGGTGCTTATTTTAAAGTGCAGCACAGAGCTTCTCTTTGTGTGGGCAGAACTTCTTCATGAAGAACAAGAGGTATTTGCATATACACATGCGATTCAAGAGAAGGTATTGCAAAAAAAAAAAAAAANGAAAAAAAAAAGAGGATAACATATGCCAGCCTTATCTTCCTGATGTCTTTGCCTCTTCTTACATCCGTCTCTTTTTCTGTATCCTCTTCATGACTAGGAATGTTCATGTAAAGTGCCCTGGTATATAAATGGAGCAGGAAAAACAATTGATGCCACTCCAGTGATTATAATTAGAGAGGAGCCCTTGCTACTGGGCAAGTGAAATGCTGTTACCAGCTGGGATTTGTTTTGACTGCTGCAGCGCAGCAGAACTGATGGGTATAGGTCGCTCACAGTGGGGGGGAGAAGATTTGGTACAGCTTTCTGCTTGCAGGAGCACCCAGGGGCTCAGGAGGTTTCTGTGCTGCAGCCCAGCTTGTCCGATACAAAGCTGCCACCCTGTGCTGCAGCATTGGCCAGATCCTGGCAGTGACGTACCCAGAGGACAAAGTGACAGCTGCCTTACACTGAGGAGTCCTAGACCACTGCTTCTGTGGACCCTTTTCTATGCATGCATCCCATTTGCCTGAGATGAAGGTGCTACAGCTCTTGTTGCCAGTCTGTATTTGTGTGTAAGAGGATACGTAAATGCGTAGAGCCACCAACCCAGAGGGAGGTACAAGCTATGGGTAAAGCCCAGGACCCCTGAAGGCCGTTGCAGAGAGCTCAGTGAGTGGAAGACGAAATGCTATGGATCATACGGGCAAAATATCATAACTACCAAACTAAACCACAGCCCTGACAGTTGCCTACCTGGGAAGGACATACAGATTTCCTTTCTATGAAACCACAGCAGGCTCTGCTATAGCACAGGGAAAATTCCCACCAGCAAGAAGGAGAGTTTTCCTGCTCTAGGGCCAGAAAAGCATCTGAGGAATTATCTAGGATGACTCACAGAAATGTTACTTTTAACAGACAGAAAGATCAGCCCAGCATCACCTCAGCAAGTTCTGGTCTGTAGTAATTTGACAGTGCAAACCCACTTCTTGCTCTGTCATACAGCCAAATACTCCTGTCTGGTTTGGGCAACACTTCATTTCAGTTAACAGAAGTCCTTCATAATTTTTGTCAGTAAGATTGCAAGTATTTTCTCCTTGATGTCAAGGCCTTTAGTCTCCAAACAAACCCATTGTCTCCCTAGAGTTAAATTGAGAAGCTGGAGCACGAGCTCCTGTCACACCACGAAAATTGTGCTTGTTTAGAGCTTTTATGAGCTCTTAAAAATAAAACTTTTATCTTCTTGGGTTTTTTTCCCCTCTCTCTTTTTTCAAAACATCAACCACAAGAGCACAGTCTAGTTCTCCAAGTTCATTTGAACATTTTCAGAGGAGATATGCTTACTTCATGTTGTTCTTCATACTTTGCACATCCTACTACTTGGTCACTGCTGCGATTAGTAAAAAAGGGTGTAGTTTGGGGAGAAAGTCTGTGTGAGTGCGTGTGTGTACCTTTTTCTTAATAAATACCTGTCTCAGAAACTGAAGCAAAACTAAAAAATGCATTTGTTCACAGCAGTTGCTTCGCAGCCCTCAGTTAATTCAGAGACTTGCTGCTTAGACACCACATGAAATTCAGAGCAATTGTTGCAGAAGCAGAAGGCTTGCCACCTTTCTGGAAATGCAGTACGATATGGCAGAGTCCCGCTACACCAGATGGATGCTGGGCAGAGGGAAGGGTGTCATACCCATGACAGAAAGGTTGGTGAGATGAAAAGGCAATCACAAGAAGGAAGCAGGAAAGGATAGAAAAGATTTGGAAGGACGGGAAGGGCAGGAGTGCGCAGAGTGAGAGTGGAGGGAAGGGTGAGAAGGAAGCTAAGGGGCCCAGGCTTTGGACTATTCATCCAAAAAAAGCCCCGTCAAAACCACAGCATGCTTTCTGCACCTCCTGTGCTGGCTCCCGATGCTGGCTCCTCTCTGCAGGCTTCCGCCAGGGCTTTGCTCAGAGGCTCTGGATCCGTGCCGATGATGGAGGCAAAGGGACTCTGGCCAGCCCCATCTCATCAGACTTCCACAGCTGGTCACCACATCCCACAGGCACCTCATGCACTTGTGCAATATGGCATCAACGTGCTGTGTCCTCCTCTCGGAGAGGACATGATGTAGATGCCTTCTTAGGATATCTGGATCTCATCTGGAACTTGGAGCTCCACGTGACGGTGGGTGTTCTCACAGGAGCATTTTTGGGTGACAGAGGCTCAGTGGTTTGCTGGTGCCTGGCAGCCCTCTACTGTGACTGCCTGCAGCAGAGGCGTGCCCCAGTACACAACCCAGAGCTCCCCAGGGCATGCTGACCTGGGAGAAAACACAAGATGGGTGTCCTGGTCGTGCTCTGGCCACTCCTTTGGAGGGAGCAGGATAAACAAGACAGGACCTCTTTTCCCAGCGAGAGGTATCTGACAACACATCCCAATATTGCTGTTAGCAGGAAATACAGGTGGCGACTGCAACACTCCCTGTTTCATAATCAAAGAAACATCTCTGACTCCATCTCTGACTAAAGGACAGCATATTTCCCACTCCTGACTGTGAGGTTGAACTGACATAGTGAAGTTTTTGAAGTCTTTTTTTTTTTCCTGATTCACAAAATTGTCTGCATGGGAGCCTCTGACCAAGTTCCTCCAGGAACACCACCTGAAGGACAGGAAGGAAATAGGATTGAAAAGGAAGCCAGTTGCACACTCCCAACCTGAATTTTTGGCACTGGCAGTGTGTTGTGCAGCAGAAGTGGAGAGGCTTATTCTTGAGCAGATTTGAAGCAAAGAGAAGTGGTGGGTCACTAGGGGATGCTCAGGGGATGCCAGCCTCCTGATGGCCAGTCCTACTGGCAGCCACTCTTACCAGAGCACCAGTGGTGCCCCGATCCATCCTGTGAGCAAGCCAGGGTCATCAAAAGTGGACACTGATTCCAGGGAGAGCTCTGATGATGCAGCAGGCACTGGTTGTTGTCTTAAAACGACAATATGGTAAAATGGTAAAAATGGTAAAAAACGGTAAAAATGGTAAAAATGGTAAAAAAACATGCTCTCAACAGGGAGCAAAGGGACTGGGTACTGAGGGCACTGGCATTCCTGCTATGTGACTCACGGCACGTTAGGCAACTGGTTCACCAATTTCCTACTAACTTCCGCCTTTTTTCTACATTTACACCATAATCTCACAAGCCAGGAACTTCCCAGCAAACAAGGAAGGACAAGGGAGGTGGTCATATAGGTTGGAGTGAGGTGGGTCTGATAGCAACATCTCCTATAACGACTCTGAGTTTTAGCTACTGTACAAGAATGAAAAAGGATGGGCAAAATCCTAAATCTCATCAACCCCCTGGGGCTGGACTTTACCTGGAAGGTCTAAAAATAAGGATTCCCCACTGTAGGTGATTTCCATTTCACAATTCTTTCTCTTTCTGTTTTCTGTTTTGAGAATCAACTCCAGTTATGCAGTGTCTAGTTACGGCAGTTTAGAATGGAGAATTTCTTACTCAGAAAGGGGAATTAATCTTTAAATGTGCCCAACACTCATCAGGGAGAAGTAGGTCCCTTCCCAAAGAAAATTCAGATTAATAGCCAGTCACCCAAATTTTCCTGCAAAGGCCAGGAAACGAAAAGGAAGGAAACAGAAAATGTAAGAAGTTAAAGGCAAGACAAAAGACTCAAAACAAAGCAAAAATTGCTTTTTCTGTGACAGTCTGCCAAGAAAAGTTCAGGTAGCGGAGAATGAAAATGCGTATTTGCTGCTTTTCACGATAAGGATGTTTTCTCCATTGAAAAGGTTGTCCTTGAAAACATTTATGAATCCCCAGCCATGACTCTGCTATTTTAGACGAGTCCCCTGATGAGGATATCATGCTATGTTAACATGGAAATTTTAATATAGATCCTCTTTTTTTTTTTCTTTTTCCATCTAGTGATTTTTCATACTGTCTCCAGTTGGGGAAAATGTATGGCAGTGAACTATTCAAGCCTGCTAAACTTTAGCTTTTCACTTTTCCCTAGGGCCAGTGTTAAACTGCATTTTTTTAATGGTCTTAATTTTAAGTAGCTTTGCTGAAGCTGAGGGAGATTTGAAAGCTGCAATAGGAAAAAGAAAATGAAATGTGACCTGATGGTGCCCCCACCAAATGCAGTCACCAAAGTCTGGGCAAGTCATTGAAGACCCACGTGCACAAATCAATGTATGTGAAAGTTTTGCTTGGGTCACTGTTGTGGTATATTGTTCCTCAGAACCCCTTAAACTACCCTGATCTACATACGTACCCTCATCATTTCTCAGCCAGGAAGGGTACTTTACATACATTTCTCAGCAAGGAGGGTACTTTACCTACCCTCATCATTTCTCAGCAAGGAAATATTTAAGTGGAAATATTTTCACCTTTTTCATGGTGATCTTGGAATCTTTCCATTTTGGGGACCACACTTAACTGAGGGTAATAAAACTTCCCTGAATACTTTTTGAGAGGTGCGCAGAAGGCAAGATGATCAGAGCCAGTGTTGTAACCGTAGTCGCAACAAAAGATGCACAACTTCCTCTGAACCATAAGGTTAACCAGTTCAGATAGCTTGGAATAGATAGAAATGTTTTGTCTATTGCCAGCACTTGTCCAATGTCTGTTACCAAGACTGATGGGTGTAATGACTATTGCCACCACCCGTTGGTACAGCTTTGTTGCATAAGCAGCCAAAACAAATGCTCATCTTCCTCTTCTGCTGCTGCGCCTTTGCCACAAACTCTCCTCTGAATCCTCCGTGCAGCTCCTGTTCCATGTTCAGTGCAAATCTCCCTGCTTGTGCTGTCGCCGTTTGCATTTCTGTTTCCCCTTTCCTGCACTCTTCTCCTCCCCGATCCTTTCTGAGGTCTCAGAGCTCTCTGCTGCTGCTCCAACCATGCACCACATGCCCTCCATCGCTCTCCCTCTCCTCTCACCCAGCTGTCACCACTCCACTCTCCCTGTCCCCCATCACCTTACAGCACCCATCGGTGGGGATGCTCTGTTCATGCTCCAAGAACTGCCGGCCTGAATTACCTTCCCTGCTCCTGGAAGCAGGCCATTTGACTTTCACCCAGCATATGTGTGTCTTTGGGAGCTTGGCTGGGAATGCACAGTAACAGTGGGCAGCGTGCCTTTCCACGTGGCAAGAAATGAGAAGTAGCACTCTGCTGTCAATCAAGTAATTACTTAGGCACTTGGAATAGTGGTCTCTTCATTACTATGTCCTGGTAGTCTTTTTGGCATCTCAGAAGCATCTTGAAAAGCTTAGCACAGACCAGATTCATTATCAGGATCTAATGTGGTCTGATGGTGAGAATGCTGAAATAAAATCTGGATTTTTCACCTATCCTTTCTGCCTTGTGAAAGAAGGGATTGAACACTGAGAAAGTGTGACCATGTGAACTCAAATACGGGAAAATGTAGTTTGAAATCCACATGTAGTTTGTCCTTTTTAGAAGAAAACAGACATATTTTCCAGCTCTTCAGGAAAAAGAGAATACAGAGGCTAGGGCTTTGTGGGAACTGAGAGAACTCTAGACTTTTGTTCTGCTTCCTTTTTAGGTCAGTACTGTAAGAAACTCTGGCCACATCTATACAGGGAAGTTGTGCTGATTTAACTAAAGTCCATTTTGCAATTCCTTTTAAGTCTGACAAGCTCTGGAAAATCCAGCCAGGACATATGAAGATGTTACTGACCCTTCTGGTCCACCAAGAACCAAAGCCAGAGGTTTCCATTCCTAAGAGGGAGTGGGCAGAATGTGACATTTGCCCATGTGCCAAAATCTTAGCACAAGGCTACTGTCCTTTACACTTTGGGTACCTTAATATGACAAACAGTGACTCCCTTGGTACCGAGAATATCAAACTGTGAACCAGGATGCCTAAGGCACAAGTGGGATGCAGATCCGCCAGCTCTGCTGAGTGAGAGCAGCTCTGTCGGAGAAGCAGTGCAGAGAGCTGACAGTGCTGGCACCTTCAATTGCTATGCCAAGCATCAGCAAGACTCAACTGTCAGAGACTCAGACTCCTTTCTTGTTTTTCTCCTACTAGCTTTAAACGTGGCTTGTACCAGTTTGGCTGGCAATCATTTCACTGCACATGAAGCCCATGCACTGCTAATAGCAATTATAGTAACAGTAGTGTCAAATATAATGTAGCTGGTTTTGTCAGTGGATGTCCAGGAGCTTTGCTATGGGAATATCATTATCTCCATTCTTACTAACAGGTAAATTGGTCACAGAAACTCAGGTGTCTGCCAACAGCCCCACTCATGATGGTTTTTTAATTTTTTGTGGTTCTTGGCGTATGACGGACCCTTGCGTGAGCTGCGTTTTGAACAGTCCCGTATACTGCTGATGAAACCAGCCAAAGCAATGTCATTGGTGGTGCAGCTCTATAGAACGTGACAGAAATAAATTAAAGGGATGAAAATATTTTCTTTACTGAACGTCAAGGCAACAACACAGCTTTTCTAAAGGAGTGGCAACTAGGAACCTTGCTAGGTTTCCCTTCAGGGTGAAACGTTGCCATGCGGTATCACACTGACAGGCAGCTGGGAATCACCATCTCAGTAACAGTCCTGCTGACGGTCGCAAGGAAGACAAACAGACCTGACAAGAGGACTTTACTGTCCTCCTGCCTCCAGCTGGCCTCTCTGCTCCAGCACTAAAGCACACTCACTGCCCGGTAGGAGAATATTTTTCCACCTTTTACACCTTTATGTTTGTTTGGGCCTTTCACAAACTCTGAATATATTAACTATAAGCAGGTTGTACTGGCTTAAGCTAAGCATTGACCTTCCCCTAAGACTTCTCCATAGCTAATGTGCCCACAATATTTTTCATATCTCTTTTCTTCTTAAGAAGAAACCGTATGTAGGTCACAGTAGCTTATCTGCTAGCATTGTACATTTCCTTAAGAACAGCTGAAATTGGTGACTGTCTTTGCAACAAAGCAAGAAAGAATATTTTAGGCTGATGGTTTACATTTGCTTTGCGGGACAACTGGCACATGGGGAAATGGAGTAGCAGATGGAAGTGCAGTAATACAGGAGATCATTTAAGCTGCCTCCTGCAGTCCAGGCACCACTTGAAGGGGAACTGTGGACTCAGTGCGAGGGAGTTTCCTCTGTTTGTACCTTTGGTTTCTCCTCGCTCACTGCTTAGGGTTTTGCTTTTGATTAACAGACAGTCATGCCCTTCCAGTCCATAGGACTCAATGAAGATGAGGAACTCCAGTCCACATCCTGTATAAGAAGTGTTTCAGCAGTTCCCCTTTAATCAGCTGCATACTTATTAAGGAGGAGTCTGAATTTTAAACCTGGTCTTACCCTCTGAGCAGCCTGGCAAGTATGAGTTAGTATCAGGGTTTCTTTCTGGCTTTTTGAATTGTGGAGATCTCCAGAACTTTTTTCCTTTCCTATTTTTCAGTCATCTATACTATTTTCATTCATTCTGTCACAGGAAAACACATTACAAGGAAAAAAAAGCTGCATTTTTGCAATCTTTACCCCAAAACTTCTGACACAGAAAACGGGATGATATAGCCCCTTAACAGCATAAACCTTGACGCACAACCCCAGCATTCAAAACATTGGCTGGGACAAGAAGATGTTTCAGTGTGCAGTGCAGCAAAGTCTGGGCTGGCTTCAACTCATTGCCTGGGCTGGCAAGGGAACTGCAGGCAGCACAGCACAGAGAGCACCACCATTGCAGGCAGCCTTGCTCTGGGTGCTGGTACGGTAGTAGTGGTGCTCCCGGGATGGTTCTATGCCCAAGCCAATTCTCCCTGCCAGGGTGTAGAGCTTATCATCCCTGGCACTGTGCCAGGCTAGCAAAAAGATCCCAAGCTGTCCTGGACCTGCCCCGTGACGTGGTACCATGCCACACGCGTGTCTGTAGATAGGCACTGCGGCTTTGCAGCTTTGCACACTGCTGTCCCCGCGGTGGGGGTACAGGTGCCCTAAAAGGTTTATGCCAGTAGCTCCAGTAGGGTCAGGCTCTGCCTTTCCCCAGGACTTGTCCCTAGGGTCTTTTTCTGAGCGTTGCTGAGTTCAGCATCACAGACCTGTCTGCTACTGAGTCCCTTTGGGCTTTGGGTTAGACTAAAGGAATTCTTGAATGTCACACCTCTTTCTTGGATAAAGGGAAACTAAAAAATAAACAAAACACTTACAGCAAAAGAAAGAAGTTCCAGTTGCTCCAAGCAAATGCAAACTGATTGGTCCCTGCATGATCCTTATGGGGTGCTGCTCTTACTGCACTCCTCCCCTCTCCTCCGCACTCCTCATCTTTGCCTTCTCTGGCTGGAAACCAGGAGCTCCGCACAGGAAGATACCTGGTGCCGTCCCTCCCACACCAGCATTATCAGCCCTCAATTTTATGAAGCACTGAATATTTGCAGAGATAATTTTTTTTTACAGGGTTGCTTTTCAGTTTTCTCTTGCATTCATTGCAGAAAAGACTTACTTGGCAGTTTCTGTAGCTTGAATGGTTGTCAGGCGGTACAAACCACAGAAGTATGCGCCTGCATTCTGAAAAACTCCCTCTTTGCCTCTGGAGATCAGTCACTCTTACTGAAAAAAGGAACGCTTCATTATTTTCATCCCTAAACACTAGTGTCAGTTCCCTCTTTAAACTCCAGACTTTTATGTCCTGCCCATATTAGGGCAGCTACTTAAGTGGTGATTTAACCAACCCAGCCTGAACTGCCAGTAGGTAAACCCCTTCTTGTAGGCTTGTCCCCAGAACAGCCCTTGTGGGGTTCTCAAGGTCTGTACCAGCAAGAGCAGCTGCGGTGCTCCAGCAAGCCTCTTGGCCTTGCCCAGGGGCAGTGGGAATCACTGCACCGCAACCCCAGAGAGCAGCCTGCAGCCTTTCCCATACGATCTGAGTCACGGTGCGCCAGCTGAATGGTACTTATCTGCTGGAGAGGAGTGAAATGGATTTCATGGCCTTTTCCATGGACTCACAAAACCCTCCTGCTTTTGACCCTGCAGGAAGGGGGAAATGCATTCAGAGCTCCCCCGGGGTGTAATATTGGCGGGAGAGCTGCCCTTTCAAGGAAAAAAGAGAGAAAGCCAAGCTGTCCATGCCCGTCGCCAGGGGCTTTGAATCAAAACTGAATCACTGTTTGCCCTGTATTATATCATTCTCAGCCCATGCCTCGGCGCTTCTCCAGAGGTTTGAAACCAGGAAGGCTTTTTTCCTACCTTTGATGAATAACTTTGGTGTCAGTGGGACCCGGGGCTGGAGGGTCAGTGCTCTCCGAAATACCATGGCTCAGCTGCAGCTAGGGACATGCAGTAGCTCCTCAGCCTCAAGCACCCCAGTGACTCTTCATTCCTGATTAACATGCCTTGGACATCCATGTCCAGGAAGGAACTGGCCAGGATTTGGCATTGGGCACCTCCCCAGGGATGGGGACGGGATGTTGGCCTGTGGGTGAGAGTCAGGATCAGGCCTGGTGAGGGGAAACACCATCAGATGCAGCCCTGAGATGTCCAGGCAGGACCATGGTAAGACCCATTCATGTAAGCCCTAGACACGTGCTCCTGGTGGTCTTCTAACTCCAATTCTATCTAGGCAGTAACGAGTTCCCACCTGGGGTCACCCCCAGCAAATGCGTATCTCAGCTTCCTTAAAAAGTGCCAGGAGTCATGGTATGTATGGATGTCTGTCTGGCTGCCTGCCCTTCCTGCCTGCCCCCTTTCTCAGAAATGCCCTGCCAGCTAGCCCAGAGCCTATTGGCCAATGTCAACCATGACTCTCGAGGCAGGAGTTTTGAAGAAAACGAATTTCTGACAAATCTGTGAGAAGAGGGAGTTTGTCAGAGCGAGTGGCCCTGGGGGTGGAGGGATACTATGGCAGGAGGATAGCCCCTCCTCGGGCACCAGCGAGTCTGCAGAGAAGGGGCACCTTATAAACAAGCCCATCACAGGAAGTTCTCCAGTCAGAGCTTGCCATCATAAGAGCTGAAGGCACAGCTCTGTAGGAAATGAGGCTTTACGAGCTCCAGGGCTAATGCATAGAATTGGCTACCCTAACTTGTTCTTCAGAGCCTCCAGTGAAGGAGATGCCACAAAATGAGACGGGCTGTATTTATGCCCCTCACCCTATATGACTGTGCACACTATCCCTTTGGGTCTCCACCACTTGCCTGCTGGAAAGTGGCAAGGGGATTTTCGTAGGGGAGTGAGTAGGTTTGATAGAGTATACCTGACCCTAGTCCTCAGGGATCCTCAAGGTACGTTGTGCCTGTGAAAGGATTTAATATCACATTTGTCTTAGAAAGTCTGATTTGCCAAGCAGTCTGCAGAAAGGCTGCGATAGCTCCCCCCTTGTGGTATGTAACCGTGTAACCTGCCCTCTTGCAAGAATGAAGGTGGCTTCACAGCATTGAGCTCCCCTATATCCTACAAGGAATACAGAGTCACTGTTTTTTCTAGCCTTGTGACAGACAGACAAGACAGGCAGATGAACACATTACTGCCTGTCATCTCCTTTTTCTGGTGCACGCTGGGCTCACTCTGTACTTTCCAGTTGTGCTGGGGCTGTTGGCCTCCTGCCTGTCTTCAGTCAGCTGCCGGTGAGTCACCCCAGCCGCCTGGCAGGACTTTCTGAGAACACCCACAAAAGCCATCAGTGGCAGAGGGTCAGAGCTCATCCCCAGAAGACATGCACTTTTCCTCCCCTCCCCGTTCACAAACTTTCACTGAGCATGAACTCACTGGCTCTCAGTGACGGGTGCTGCCAGCCCCCACCACAGCAAAGGCAAAAAAAAGCAACTGGGTTGACAACTTCCAAGAATAACAGCGGAGCACTTTTCTTTTTCATGCATCACTTTCATGAATGAATTATTCATTCAGTTGTGGTAATTCCTGCATTCATTGAAAAAAAAAACAACCAACACAAACACGGTGACTTCTCTTGGCTGCTGGTGGCTGCTCAGCACTAGGATCTGCGAGGAGGGGACAGACCCACACCGAGCTTCTGAGCCGCAAGGAAGGAAGGAAGAAGTGTGATACAGTCGCACCGCTGAGCACAGCAACTGCCTCACAGGCAACATGGGTGCCCTAGTCTCAGAGATGAATTTGCACACAACTAATTTTAGGTTGGGAAGTCAAATACCCCAAGTAACTGCAATTATATTAATGCTGTGGTATAATCCTGATTTTGTATTCTGGGGAGATTAAAACTTAAAATCGGCCAATGTTACATGCTTTGTCTCTATGTGTATCAGCAGCTCATTTACCAGGGGTATCCTGTTGGGTATATCTTGCTGGACAAAGCTGAGTTTCTGTTCCTACCTGTGAGCCTACGAGGAATCCCATGAGGCTCAGGTACTTGCGGTTGATTAAACCCTGCTTTAGCATTAGAAGCTCCTCAGGCAGTAGGTGCACCATCCCCTCTGCCAAGCGCTCACCTCCTCTGAGCTCATCTTAAAACACTTACATGAGCCTACTGCCTGAGCACAGTTAGAGAAATCAGGAAATACCGTTGCTGTTGGACTGTAGCTAAATCAATTTTTCAAAGGTGGAGAGAGGGGTCAAAACATATTCCTTTTACCTTTTCAACCCTTCACTCAGTTCTGAGACTTTTCATGACACTCAGAGTGTGGGATACCAGCTAAATCGTAGACATAGGATCACAGGGTATCGGGCTGGAGGGGACGTTGACAGGTCCCTACTCCAACCTCCTGCTCAAAGCAGGCTCAGCTGTGAGCTCAGACCAGGTCGCTTGGGGGCTCTGTCCAGTCAGTCTTGAAAACCTCTAGGGACAGAGACTGCACAACCTTACTGGGTGACCTAGTCTAGTGCTTGACTCTCCTCATGGGGACGTGTCTCTTTACATCCAGTCTGAACCTCTTGTTTCAACTTCAGCCCCTTGTCTCTTGTCCTTCTGCTGTGTCGTGCCATGAAGATCCTGGCACCATCTTCTTGCTGACCCTCCATAGGTGCTGGGAGGCTGCTGTTAGGTGCCTCCAAAGATGTCTCTGCCCCAGGCCGAACCAGACCCAATCCCTCAGCCTCTCCTTACAGGGCAAGTGCTCCATCCCATCTTGGTGGCCCTCTGCTGAACATGCTCCAACTTTCCTGTGTTTGGGAGGTGAGTGGGGTCTACAAAACTGCACACGGCATTCTAGATGTGGTCTGATGAGCACTGAGTGGACAGGGATAACCCCCCCCCCTCCATCCAGGGCCTTTTCTGTTGACGTAGCCCAGGATGCTGTTGGCTTCCTTTGGTGCAAGGGCATGTTGCTGGCTCACGTTCAGCTTGCTGCCTGCCCCTAGTCCTCTACAGCAGGGCTGCTCCACAGCCAGTCGTTCCCCTCTCTACATCACTGCAAGGGCCTTTTCCTTCCCAGGCACACAACTTCCCATTTGCTTTCATTGAATTTCATGAGCTTCCTGTCAGGCCATGTTGCCAGCCTGTCCAGGGCCTAGCAGCCCTGTCTTTTAGAATCCTTCCATTTGCACCGGATTGCAGGTTTCCTACTTTCTTCAGTTCTTCTTCAAGTCTAGAAACCACTGGAAAAAGCAAATGTTCTCTTTAAACCAGCCCTGCAAGCAGTCACAGCATATGGCAGTTATGTTTGCAGTAAAGCTTAGCAAATTTAAAGTACTTGCAACAATAGACTGCCTTAGGTTGGCAATAAGAAATAAGAGTTCTTGCAGAAGGGTGAAAGATATTTTTGATTCTCTTGCTTCCACTGACAAAACACAGCACTACTTCTGAATTATAGACAGCAGAATACTTCACGCAGCACAATCCTCAGCCTATATTATGAGATGTCTATTTTGGGGAATGCTACATGAGTTTGTTACTGAAATGGGGTTCAGAGAAGGACAGATCTGGAACACAGGAAGAATCACTGTCTGCCCTGGTTTCCTCCAAATAACACCTGAAACCCCCTCCCTAACTAATATCTCAAAAATAAAAGGATGGACAGGCATGACCCTCGATTCTGGTCTCAGTAATTCTCAGAGAAGCTCCTCGCCAGCCTGTTGTTATTATTCTGGTCTGACACCAGAAAATGGCAGTCAGGACCTTCAAATGCACTCAGAAACTTCAGTGTGGGCAAGACCTTCCCTTGGTGTGGCCATCCGAGACATGCAATACAGCACCAACACCAGCAATGCTAAGGGGAGGCAAAACCTTTCAGCCTGGCAGTAGGAACTGTTGATTTTACTCTCAGTGTTTACCAGAAAGAGGAATGATCTGATTTAGCTATGCTACTGCCCCCTCACTGGTAACCTATCCACCTCAGAGGTCTGGGTTTATTTTTATAACATGCTTGTGACCCAACAGGATTCAACCCACTTGTAACCTGAAGGTTTAACGGTGTTGGGGGGGGGAAACACTACCCACCGCATGTCTCACATGCTACCAGTGCCTGCCTGAAACTTACTCCATCTCCCTCCTGCGCACACCTACCTCGCCCACGCTGCTGCCACCAAAAGGGCTGCAGCAGAGGGGACCTTCCCTCCCCGCAGCCGCCCCGCACTGCGATCACGACACAACATTATTCACAGGCAGGGAAGGGCTGATGAAGCAAAACGCGAGCCAGAGGGTGAAGTCTAAGAGGGTACAAGTTGTGCCTAAAGCCGAGGACAGCACACACGCAGCCTCACCGAGCAGGAAGCTGAAGGACGTCAGCAGAGTCGCACGCCTGTGAAAACAACGTATATGAGATCAGACTCTAGCCTCAGCCGCAGTGAGCTGAACGAGCCCTCTGGCGTAGCTGGCAATCACCTAAATCACACCTAGGTTTGCCAGGTCAAAACTGGGATAACCAAAAAAAGACAAAAACCACTTTCCTCTTTAGAGCTGGTATCTGTATCAGCAGTAGTACGTGCACTTAAAGGTAAAATGCTTTTAGGTGACTGCTAGCAGCAGAGCTGTGCAGAAAACAGTTGCACTTCAGGAACTGTGGAGCTTTTGTCAAAACGGTAGAAAGTCAGTGTAAAGTAAAAATAAGCAAACCAACAGACTTGCAAAAAACTGTTCATTAAAAACTAGTCGTTATGTGTCCAGCTGAAATCAGTAGACACTTTTGCAACAGAGCTGATGACCTCTCGTAGTGGAAACGATCCACTTCCATCTGCCCAGTGTTGCTGGTCTTATGGTAAAAAGTCACCAGGATTGTCTGGTAGAAAATATCTTCATTTCAGCTATTACAAAATATGAATTTCAAACTCAATTAGTGGTTGTTGGGAAATGAAAAGTAATAGCGGCTTTCCCTGGTCATATAGCTAAAAATCACTTTCAGTAAAGTGGCAGTTGATTCTTGGGAAATTGCCACATACTTGATACACAAGAACGAGATGCACCAAGGAGTATTGGTAAATGTGCAGTATTAATGATTCAAGAGGGTTTCTTTTGTTTTTTCCTCCATTACGTAATTACAAGAGTTTGGCTAATGCGAAATTCTTGATAAATTAAGCACAGGCACAGGAACGAATTAATATACAAGTGGGTATATGATATATGCATATATTTTAAGCTGGTATTTGAGGACAAAATTTTGATGGGTAAGGAGCAGGTAAGGTTGCCACCTTTGAAAGAGAAAATTAATAAGGGAATTGCTATGCAGACAGTCGCTGCTGAGTACGATCCAAATCACCAAAAACTACTGGCACATCGACACTGAAACAAGCTGAACCAGCCTGGTGGCATCTTTAGCAGGATGGGACAGTGTGGGAAAGTAAGGACCTGCACCATGAATTTATATCCAGGCAGATAATAAATGTTACAATTTGGGGTCTGAACCCACATGCTACTACTAAAATAACACAGCTATGCCATTGACTTCAACTGAGCTGTTCTGATTTATCAAGAATCCAGCTCTTTGCTGAACTATCTGGTTGATAAAAGTGAAATAAAAGGTAAGTCTATAGGACAAGAAGGTGCCTGGGCTCACAAGCCTCGGACCAGCAGCAGCAACAGAATGTGGCAGTGATGTGGGGTTTAGGACTTGGTGCTGCCACTGGTCCTAACTGCAGATCAGGGGTACCTGTGACATCCAGCCTGCAGTGGTGGGTTTTCTAGGTTGGCTTTTCACTATGAAGATGGAAATCAAAGTCTGAAACTAGGCATTTGCATTATAAATACCTAATTTCCCCACATTTCTTTAATGGGAAAAAGAATCCTTCACTTCCTTCCTACAAAGTGGAAGTGTTTGGTGCCAAATGATGCTTATACTTGCACTACTTGGCTCCAACTGCAGGGTGCACAGGTCAGGGAGCTGGAAATTAAACGTGAGGAGACATCTCCAGTCAGTAAAGCTAAGGAGACACTGGACCAGATTGCCAAGAGAGTGTGAAACCCTTATGGTTGCAGGTGTCTAGGGGCATTGCAGGTAATAGGGACATCTGTCAGGGTCAGCTGAGGTGTGTGGGGTCCTGGCTCTGGGCAGGGATAGGACAGCTCACCTCTGAGTGCCAGGCTTCTTACCTTGTCTCTCATGACCCAATAAAAACTCATTTCAACCTGCTACTGCAAAAAGTGCTGTAGCCTCTGCTGATGCTAAAAAGTGTCAAAACCTGAGTTTTAAATATCATGAGAAAGATAGTAACTATGCAGCAACCCAGCCTCTAACATCAGGCAGAGGTAAAGGATCAGCAATGACTCAGAGAAAATAATGCTGCCTCCTGAATCATTGCTTCCACTGTTGCCACGTTACCATCTGCAGCACCCGGGAATTTCCTTCACCATCTCCCACCCTCCAGCATGGCCCAGAGCACTTTATCTGCTGATGTGTGGCCATGTGATGACCTAAGGTTGTGGACAGCTAGAGACAGTTGATTTGGCCTGGCTTATTTCTCAGTAACAAGTGCTGTGCTTATCTGTTAGGGAATAAAATATTCTGGCATGTCAAAAAGCACTTTCAGTTCTCTAGAGAATGGTCACTTCTCTCAGATGTCAGCCACATGGATAAAAGTGGCTGCTTCCTCAAGAAGATGAGCAAAACAAGGGTAGCTAAGGCAACTCAGACCATCTCTCTCCTTATCTGAGAAGGATTACAGCTGTCACTACGTACGCATAGCATAGTAGCACACCGCAGACTGCGTCAGGCCAGCGTTGCGTTCTGCCCCTGAGCTGCCTCCCAATTCTTCTCCCTTGCGCACTGCTTTCATCCACATTGCTCAGCAGACTTCACAAAGGATAGCAGCATCCTTATTCACATTTGATGGATGAGGAAACTGAGTCAGAGAGATACCGTAGCAGAAGCAAGAGTACAACCCAGACCAAGAGCTGTCTAGTAGGCAGACAGTCCTCATGAAGATACATGGCTGTGTCACCATGATAAAACACTGTCCCTCCTGTCCGTGAAGGGCTTGAGTTGAGGAAACTGGGCCCAGAGCTCAAGGGACAGACTGCACTTCTTGCCCTGAAGCATTAGCCCAAGCAGCTACACCCCCCTGGGGCTCTGTGCCTGCTTTGAGATACACTCAGCTGCAGGTAGCTCACTCAAATGCAAAAGGCATCCTCTGGTAGTATAAGCTACTGCCTGCTTTCCTGACAACAGAGAGGTGGGAGGTGAAGGGAGGGAACATGCCTGAATAACTCTCTGCTCTCCTGATACTCAACTGTGGTATCCCCTCCTTAGGACCACTAGGTACTGGCCTATATAAAAGCAGAATCTCAGGCTGGTCTCTCTGACAGCCGTCAGGCCAGGCACATGATGATCTTCAGTTTTGGGATGTATGTGTGACTGCAGTTTTAGGCAACCGCACATGCAACCCAACTGAGACACTAGTCCCTCTGCAGAATGTCCCACAAAGCCCAATGGAAACCATCACAACCATTTTCTGCCTCTCTCTCAGGAAGAGAGAGGCAGAAGTCCAGGGAAGAGAGCTTGGTACCAACACTTGTTTTTCTAGGAAGACCATTATGGCAACTGCAGTGTTTTTTAATTCACCTGAACTGTTCCACATCCTTTTTACCATGAGGGCTGGAGAAGACAAGCTGTAAACAATGGCCCATCTTTCAATTACCACTCTTTCTGCTTTACCCTCTGATGGTATCTTGCCTCCGACTAAGGCCTCAGTCCCTGCACATGTGCTTATCTTTATATGATGTGATTAGCACTACCAAGGTCACAAAGAAAGTATGCATACAGGTCCCAAGTCCAAGGCAGAACAGTCTGGAAATAAAAATGCTCTCCTTGATGTATGTGAGAAGAGCAGTTAGAAAGCATCCTTGAATTCTGACAGGACTCTACGATGTTTTCTAATAATTGTATATGCAGATGTTTCAAATAGCCACTCAAACGCTAATTTTCTGGCTACAACTGTAGTAAGTGCCTTCATTTGAGAAACTGTCATGCTCCTCCGGGGAGACTGCATTACTTTGCCTTTCAATGCTCTATTTTTTTCTTCAAAGCTCTTCTAATGCTATTCTTAGAAAAGATGTTATCCTCAGCCAAAACCAGATTGGATGGAAACTGTGGAACAACACCCTGGGAGCCCTGAAAGCCCCCTCACCTTTAGATTTCTGTGTAATGCTGCATACAGTTTTGTGTACTGTGCATTTATAATCACTGAGAGACCACAGTCACTTTTTGGAAGGGATTGAGGGGCTCAATTTCCAATTGAGTAGGTGTTCCCTGGGACATTCTCCCAAAAGTTTGACTTGTGTATAACTGAAATTTGCATAAGAAAGCTTGAACAGTTTTAAAGGCTTTCCCTCCCCACTTGCTAAGCGGAGAGCTAGTGGCTTCCTGTGAAGGAAACATTTAGTCTGCTCTTGTCTTTGTTAGTCAAGTCTGGCATTCCCCTCTGAAAAAAAAAAAAAAAAAAAAA
>VYXH01009033.1:114980-132548 GCA_013397275.1 Burhinus bistriatus
AAAAAAAGAGAAAGAAAAGAAGATATTGCTTGAAAGAAAGCAGTCAAGCAATGCTAAATTAGCCTATACCTATATAAATGTTAAGAAGCGTGGGCACATCCTCCCACGTCTGGTACCTGAAGTGGGCTGAGATGACTGACCCCTACACTCACCACTTCCAGACACCATCCATTTCTAAGAATATACTGGCTTTTCATTCCCACATGCATGTATCTTTAGCACACAGTTTTACTCCAGACCAGCACAGCAAGGATGGGCTTTTCCACTGAACACATAGCAGAAGACAGAAACACAACGTACCAATGACTTCAATCTGCCATCTCTTGAAGCAGCTACGGCAGTGAGTGAGCCAGATAAGGCCCTTTTTGGGGTGATACTTACCGTGTAACTAAGGCGAATAAAATGGGTTGGATATCAACAGCTGTCCCTAAGCAACAACTGATCTGTTGTGGCCACTGACAGGTATGAAAAGAACTTAGAAGGTTAAGAGGGATTTCACGTCTGCAGTAGCAGATTTGTTATTTGCAGAGAAAGTCATAAAGGCTGTATCGTGCCAAAATGCTGTGCAAAGGAAGGGAGACAATAGGAAAGAATGAAAGTGGTTTGACCTTCTTTCTTAGATCAGCATCTTGTACTTAACTCTCTTAATTCTGTAAACGTGCACCTGCTAGGAGAAAAGCACTATTGCTTGAAGTCACGATGACAGCAACTTTGCAACCTAGCACATACTACCATGATGCAGCATCACCAACCTGAGTTACTGTGCAAGTTTTCAAGCCACTTCAGCAGCATGTAACAGTAGCAGACTCTCCCCCACTGATGAAATAATGGCAGGAGGATCATGCATGTTCTCCCTCCAGCCGTGGCAGCCTTGTACTACTGGCCAGGGGCAACCCTCACAAAGTGAAACTACCCTGTGTCATGACTGCTAGGCAGGGAAATGCCAAAGACTTGCAGCAGTGTTAAACACTTGCGTTTGAAAACCATGGAGCTCGGTGCTTCCGCAACCCAGGAGTAATACTTGCCAATGTGCACCCAGAAGCACACTCCGGTCTTCGCGGGGCAAACCCCTTAAAAGCGACTAGTCATCTCACTTGCCTTCATTTGGCGGTGTCTTTTTGAGAGGTGCTTAAACAGACCAGAATCTTCTACAGTGCTACAGGAGTGCCCTTCCTTGAGTTTCTTTTGGGTGGCTGGTACACAAAAAATAAGACATCCCAAAATAACCAGTAATCTTTGAAGATCTGAACGGCAAAGGCAGTAATTTAAAAAATAATTACTAGTTACCTTATATTAAAAAGGATGCTTCTTTGAGGAGGGTATTGCTATTTTTCTGTATACCTCATTCAGTCAAAACATAGATACTCAAAGATGTTTATTACCTGATTTGGCCATTTTTGGTTTTCTTGAAAGTGAGCGCAGCTTTATGACCCATAACTGCTTCGTGGGTACAGGCCCTACACGGAAGAGTTACACCTCGTCGGTTTTTGAGTGGGTTAACAGGATGATGTTTCACTCTACATGTGTTTAAGAAACTCTGTATGTTGGTAAAGAGACTTTCTATCTAACGTCTACACACACAGGTCTGTTCCACCGCAGCTAATCCAGCTTCAGGATGTGTTTGAAATATCCACACTCCAACAGCCCTCTCACTTACTAGAGTCAGTGTCCAAACTTTAAAAAAAATAGAGGCAAAAAGAGTCACTTTGCTCATCTGGAAACGCCAGATTTTTTGGCAAGGAACTTTGTAAATGAGGGGTGTGATTTTTTACTGGAAACGTACAATTCTTGCTTCAGACGTAGTTTATCAAGAAAGAGCTAACTTCCATCAATATAATTTTTGCCTTTTACTCCACTATAGAAGCACAGAGCACCTTCACAGCCGTGTAAATATGTCTCCTCTGGAAGTAGATGGCTGCTTGCCCTTAGCTGTACTACTACCTGCATATCAAGATGGAATGGTTCAAAAATACCTATATGATTTTGGAGCTTATGCCAGATTTTTTACATAAATACTTGGGACTTCAGTATACATTTCTTTTTTTTCATCAGTATAAACATGCTGATGAGAGAGGTGATTTTCTGCCAACATAGTTGTGCTGGTAACAGTTCTGATACATAGCTGTAGTAAATACTTTCTATTAATTATCAGCTGTTGAATTGGAGCAAGTTGCATTGGCATGAAACAATATTTTGTTTATATTTACTTATAAATATCTTTGTGTTTGTTTATGTATTAATACAAACACGCCACCCAATGAATACCAGTAATATTTTAGTATGAGACAATGTACTTATTTGCCAATGCCCGCATCCATTAAGACCAGTATGGAGAGTGATATTTGTGTGTGATTATCATAAACCAAGGTTCATCCAGATGAAGAAACCCGTCAGGCTGTACTACATTGGCTGAGTTTGCCTCTTTACCATGGTCACAGAGTCCCAGACTTGCTGAGGTGGGAAGGAGGCACCCATTTCAGAGGAAGATCAGCTTGTCCAGTTGGGTTTTCAGTATTTCCAAGGGTGGAAACTCCATAGCCTCTCTGGGAAATATCTTCCAGTGTATGACCGCCCTCACAGTAAAAAAGTTTTTTCTTATGTTTAAGTGGAGTTTCCTGTGTTTCAGTTTGTGCCCGTTGCCTCTTGTCCCTGTCACTGGGCACTGCTGGGAAAAGCCTGGCTCCCTCTTCTTTACTTCCTCCCAACCGGATATTTGTACACATTGATGAGATCCCCCTGAGCCTTCTCTTGTCCAGGTTAAGCAGTTCCCAGCTTTCCCAGCCTCTCCTCGTATGACACATTTTCCAGTCCCTTCATGATCTCTGTGGTCTTTCACGGGTCTCGCCCTAGCAAGTCCATGTCTCACTTGTACTGGGGAGCCCAGCACGGGACCCAGCACTCCAGGTGTGTCTCTCTAGTGCTGAGCAGGGGGGACGACCTCCCTCCACCTGCTGGTGACAGTCATCTTGATGCAGCCCAAGATGCTGCTGACTGGCTTTGCCATGAGGACACGTTGCCGGCTCATATAGTAGCAATAATCTGGACTTTTCAGTGCAGATGAGACAAAGATCGTTTCTGAAGGTGGGACCTGGACTTCCAAGTCATTTAGCTATTTCTGAAAATATCTTCCAGCCCTTTTTCCCCAAAGAAGTTGGTGTGTGGTTGGGTTTGTGACCTGTTTATCTAAGCAGTGGGAGGTTTATGTGTACTTCAACAAAGTGATAACCTACAGCCTCAGAGTGTCACAGACCAAGAGGGACAATCAGATCGTTTGCCAATACCAGTGTTACACATCTCCTAGTCACCCCTGCACTGAACACAGTTAGTTGCATTCAGTGATGTTTTGCTGATGCTTATCATCCAGAGAGCTGTCCTGTTTTGTTTTGACATTCAAGAGATCTTGGCTCCATCTTGTATTTGTCCCAATAATGATTAACCATAATTTAGCTATGAGCATCCAGCTTCTCATTTGAACTCATCTAGCTTTGACTTCCAGCCACTGGGGTTGTTTGCCTTTTTCTACCATTAGCACCCAGTCCTGTCTCCTTTAGAAAACACCTATCAAAAACCAAGCTGATCTTCTTTCAGCTCAAAGTTTTGTCCTTTACATCTCCCAGTGAAGGATGTTTTCTCCAGCCTACAAATATGACTCTTCATTTTTTAAAACTGAATCTTCCATTACAAACTGGCTTGCACACTGAATTATTTGTCTGTTTTTTTCCAACTATACCAGCTGGTCAGATAAGATATGAACTCTACATATACTGTACTGCCTCTCCATTTTGTTCTTTAAAAAATAGAGAACTTCAGGGCATAAGTTCGTGTGTTTGCATACATCAGGCCACTACGAAAAACAGGTATGTTCTTCCAGGTAATAATCCAGATGTTTAAATGGACTGGATTAGAGACAACACCATAAAGAATTATAATCATCAGTCCTGCTGCTGAATCCTTCTCCAAAAAAATCTCATTGCAGGAGAAGAGGTACGCCAGAAAGCTCATCTTCTGGAGTTTAACTAGATAAGCTAGAAGCTCCCTAACAGTATGTCTGCCATAAAACCTCATTAATAGGGTCCTTAATAGCTTGAGATGAATCTTAGAAATTAAGACCTCCTTGAACTGTGTTACTGCTTCTGTGGTCTCTTCCAGATCTCAATGTACCTCTCAGGAGCTGCTCATACCCATTGCCTCCTCCATGCCACAGGTCCCAGACAGTGCTTGTTGTGAGAAAATCCTAATACATCAATCACAGCAGACAACCAGTTGTCCAAATGAGATACATGCTCTGATTGTGGTGAAGAAAAATCATAGGTCAAGGCCTGCAACGTTTTCTGCTCACGGCTATTAAGCATTTTCTAGTAGCTGATGTCAGACCCACAACTTCAGCTGTAGTTAGAGCTGCAGCAGAAGAGAAGGTAAGAATCAGCACAATTTGTTTGTTTAATGACTCTGCTTTCTTGGGTTTGCCTTGGAAAGGCTGGAGATATTTTTATATTACCCTTTCATTTATTACTTCCACAGTGTAATTGAAGAAAGCTTCAGTCCTAGTTTGAAGACATTGTTAAATATTGCAAAAAGTTAAAAAGAAGAGACAAGACGTTGCCCTTCCTGCTATGAATACAGAGTATGTAAAAGAGAAAACTCATGTCTGAGACCAAGAGAAGCCACTAGTGGAGACAGCCACTGGGAAAATTGTGTATACTGAGTTTTAAAATGTTACTAATAAATGTCCCACATCATGTGAGACTCATTGCTCTGAATCTACAGACTGTAATGACATTTGTTTTCATGGTAAAGAAGAAAACACAATTCAAAGTTGTGGGTTCTTATTCACTCAGAAATTAAATGTTTCTGTACCTAAAATAGTGACTAGAGTAAGGACCTGTACTTGGTTTGGGGCTTTTATGTTTTCTCCACTGACTTTTTGATAATTAGTGACCTACATTTCTAGAGGGTTTCTTTTTCTCCCCCTGCTCCCAAATGGCCTCACAGATTCCTGTGACTCACAGAAATTTATAAAAAACAAACCACCAAATGTGTGATTTTAGAAGTATCAGTTACGGTTTCGTTATCAGTTATTAGAGGGGATTCCACATACTCTAGATGCAATGGAAAGGAGTACCCTTTTGCTCATTAAGGTACAGGTAAACGTCCGTTCTAGGAAACTGCCTTTAATTCCAAAGCTGGACCCCTCATCCATGTCCCTGGCTTTGAGCTGTGATCGCAGAAGCTCCTTCTATTCCGTCAAATCAGACCCATCCAGACGCCAGAGAGTTTTGTAAATTCAAGATTCATTAAAATTTCCTTCAGTGTCAGGCCTGGATTTCTCTTCTAACATGCTTGGTGTTCACAAATAATTATTCAACCCAGACCTGCCCCTAGTTATGTTAAATGGCAAGACAACCACCAGACTCCAAGGTTAACTGCAGACCTGTGTTTATTTACGCAGTGTTTCTAACCCAAAGTGACTCAAACAAAAATACATGTCTTATTTCATCTCTAGGGGAAGGAGCAAGATGCAGGGATCTGTGATTTGTTCCCAGCTCGTCAATGCTCATTTCAAATCTGGATAGGATAGTTCTGTAAAATGGTTGTGATATTTGCCCACTTTTCTAAAATCCTGCTACTATGAATGCCAACATTAATTAAAATTACTGCATTAATAACGCTATTATTCACCAACACTGTATACTACACTATGAGGAGGCAAGCGTCACTCATCTTGCCTTACAGACACAGAGAAATATCCATTTACCAAACGGAGTTTGCTAACACAAGTCTATGTTGCTCACAAAAATGTTCATCAGATACTTACAAAGCAGCCACTGACGGTAGGAAATCCCAGAATTTAAGTTACCTTTGCAGCTCTGTTTTAGTTGCTCTGTGCCTAGGAGACAGTCCTTTCACAATTTCACAAGAACTTTTTCCACCCCACTGCCATCTCTTTGCATGCACAGGCTACAAAGCTAGTCATTTGGTGAGCAGCTATTTGGGCTTTCGTGTCCTCCCCTTTGCTCAGCTCCTAGCCTTACACTTTACCTACTACTCAAAAACAGCTCCAAAAATAAAATTACTCACACTCTTGCTCTTGCCTCATCACTAAAGCATCTGAGTATCTTTGAATGTTAGCTAATCTTTCTTCGTAAGACCTGCAACATGAGGGGGTGGTACAATCCACATTTTACACATCGGGAACTGAAGGACAAAGTGATTAAGGTCAAAAGTTTCCATTACTTCTGTGTACTCCCTAGGACCTGATTTCTCAGTTTGTTTAATACTCTACTTTCTGTCTCCAAAGCAGAGTATGCATTACCTCAGCTACAGCTGTGAGAACTCAGCACTCCTTCACGTCAGACCCGAAATCTCCACCCACACATGCGAAATACGAGGAGCACCCAGTTGATCACCACCTCTGACAAAGTAGGTTTCAAAAATTTGCCCAGCACCGCACAGAAATTTTGCGGCAAGGAAGAGGATAAAGTACAGTTTCCCAGGCCAGCACACGACCGCCTTCACCAGACGGCTGTGGTTGCTCTCGGTGCAGCTTCAGAACGAGACAGCAAGCAAGGTAGAGGTCCTGGACACGCAGAGGATGTCCTGTTCGCTCTGCCTCGCTTCCCTGACTCCCCCAGGACAGATGTCTTATATACTGTGAAGGAGATGAGCATTCTCACGTATCGCACTTAATGTTCTTTAATTTCAGGGGGAGTGATAGGAAGTGTGGGAAAAAAACCAATGGATAGATTATCCATTAGAATAAATGGATATCTGGTGTAGAAATGGCAAAACTCAAGGTCTTGAATACCAATGCAGGCTCCAGCACAAATTGTGAGTGGGGCACACAAGTCTCTGCCCACTGCTTCACATTTTCTCCTTTTCATTCCTCACTCCTCCCTGTTCAGGTTC
This sequence comes from Burhinus bistriatus, assembly GCA_013397275.1. Lineage (NCBI taxonomy): Eukaryota > Metazoa > Chordata > Aves > Charadriiformes > Burhinidae > Burhinus > Burhinus bistriatus. Next base: position 121,887 of record VYXH01009033.1, read on the forward strand.
CACCTGTTTCTTTCTTAACCCTCTAATTTTGTTCTTTTCAACTTTCAGTCTCCATTCCTCAAGCTTCTCCACCAAGCTGCAGGCTCCTTGCTTTACTAAGTTCCAGTCCTCTTTTCTAGCCCTCCTGGCTCAGCCTTCATCTCTTCATAATGTTGGCCATTTTGCTGATAGCCTTCATCTACCCTATTCTCTGTTTCCCAGCTCCTCATCTTAGCCTTTTCCCTGGGCTCCTCCTATCCCTATCCCACTCATTTCCTCCCTTGACTTGATCTTTTGTTCTCCAGTCATTTCCTTTTCTCATCCTATATTTTAGTTCCTGATAAGAGTTGACTTTTTTTCCATCACCGATTCCCCAGTCCCAGCTGGTTTTTATTCTAGCACCATTGATGAGTGAATTGCTTGACTGAATTGCTTCCCTTATGCAGCTTCATGGCTCCTGGTTTCCCGTCTCCGACAGAAACTGTTCTGTGTCCAATTTCCCCAGCTCTGAAATTTGGTCTTCTTCAACTTTAGATACCAGCAATCACCACCAATTCTCAGCTGCCACTCAAATAATACCAAGCTCCGTTCAAGTCACTGATATTCCCCCCTTCTACTGTGCTTGTCAGCAAGACAAAGGCCACTAAAAGCATGAGATAGAGAGAAGCTCCCTAGTTTCATTTACATCGCCTCCCACCTTAATTTGGACTAGTGAGGGAGAGGAACTGTAGGAGGTCTAGCCTTGCCCTACAGGTCTGAGCTGCAGCAAACCTTCTCCGGATCACCCTGCATGGTTGCACCCTGTGGGCAACACTGGATCTGTGAGGGGACGGTGTATGCTCCATCACCCTGAGGGAGCACACAGTTGTAGGATGGCAACTTACTCCAACTCTGTGTAAACCTGGTTTGGTTTGGTGGAAGAACTGAAAAATCGATAAAAGTGGTTTCATCTGGAGGAAAATGCAGATTTTTCTGTTCCTTTTATTAACCTGAAAAATTATATTCACCCGCATTTTTACTCATTAGAAAACCTTTCCTTTCCATTTACAGCATTGGAAACGTAAAAAACAAAGGGCACAAAGTGAAGAACAAGGAGGCAGTGCTGTAACTTCCTGCCTTTTAACTAAAGAGCCTTTGGTTAACTTTTGGTGAGGAGACCCAGGCTCTTCTTCCACAGCTAATATCACCAGATGGTAAAGTGCTCCCAGCCTCGCATGTTGAGACTACCCCACTCTATTTAGAAATATCTAGCTTTTAATTGAGTAACCTCAGTAAGATTCCTCATTCTAAGTCTATGATTAAACCTGACTCCTTGGTGCTTTCTCTCCTACACGGAAAACAATTATTTCTTTAAGTGCCACAGTTGGAGCAAGAGGGACTGAAAGACTCCTCCTGCATGCTCTGTGCCTCAGCATGGCTCGGAGATATCCTTATTTCACCAAGGAGGGTAAAGGAAATGTAGGTTTGCCTCTGTCCTCACCTAGCTGTCTGTGCAGAGGCAGAAATTAAACAGGGCCAACCACATTCTGTGCGTGTGACCTCCCTTGGGCCACCGGGCAACAAGGGGAATTGCCACTTCCGCTCGTGTTCACGCTGAAATATTTTCCAGGTGCAAGTATATGATCTGACTCCTGATGGTTTCAGGTCAACCAGAACATACTTCTTGGATGGCAGGCAAACATGCTGTTCACTGAAAGCAGCACGGCCAAGCCGAGGCATGGAGTGAGCTCTGCAGGCCATGGTCCAGAGACACAGCTCCAGCCAGACCAGAGGGAGGCACAAGTGGTCCGGCCACCATGAGGAGCTACGGGGAATTTGCACGTGATCATGTATTACAGACCCAGGTGGCTAGCCTGACTTCTAGAAGTCTCTAAGCCCAACTGCAAATAGCAGTTGACTAGCAATAGGTTTGGCCTGACAGTTCTTTGAGTTGCAAATAGCACATCCCTGATGCATAAGTCTTTCTGTTGCTGTAAGTCAGGTTTCTGCTCCAAAGAATGGCTCATCTGAGCAATTTAAAGGAAAAGCTGCTAGAATTGTTTTTACCCAGGGAAAAGGATATATTTTTCCCCTAGCCTTGTCCCTGGAAACAAATGAGCTATTTTAAGTCAGCCTTGCCCTCTTTCTCACCTGCCTCCCCAAATTCACTGTGGAGACTGACTTCAGACATTTCATGCAAAACATGAAAAACATGTTTGACAAACATGGAAAAAATAGGAAACTGGGTTTTAACACCAGCAATGCTGAGCAATTTAGGAACCTGCTTTTGCCTGATCCTGCTTGTAATTAAGGCATGAGACTGAAACACATGCTATAATTTCATTCTTGAGAGACACTATATTAACTTTCTCTAAATAGTAACAGTGATGGCTTAACATCAAGCAGAAACACTGAGTATTGAACTAAGGCAAGAAATGGATAAAAGCGTGCATAGGTGCCTCCAATCCGCAAAAACATTCATGCAATGGTGAATGTTCAGTTAGGGGATTTACCTTTGATGAGCAATTCAGATGTTAAATTAGCTATGGACTGCAACAGCATTGTGGGGGTTTTATGCACAGTTCAGTGGAAGTAGGTGAACTACTGCAGAGCTTCATTAGAATCGTGCAGGACTTCATTAGAAGGAGTTGCCCTCTCTGCCCAGGATAGCTCCGGTACCAGGAAGTTTCTCCGGAGTTTGCAGACTCCCACTTTGAACTCTGAAGTAACAGCACTGCTCTACTTTGGCCTGTTGGAAACTCTTCCCATTCCGGTGCCATCTGTCCTACCTATAAAGGAGCTAATTTCTCTGCAGAACATGAGGTCAGAGATAATCCTGGTTTCGTTAATGCCCAATTATGGTATACATGCCAAGCAGGCAAGAGGGCAGAATAGATCTTCCTTCTGCAATCTCCACAAGAATCTACCACAAAGGCAGAGGGTGCAGAGATTACTTCCTCCCTGCATCTCTAGGGATTAAATGTACCATAGAAAGAGAACAGAGATAGATCATATAGGTACCTGCTCCCACAGCCAATGTGACACGCCTGCAGCCAGAAAAGTAAATAGTCATAGGAACACAAAGGCTGTTAGAATGATGTGTGCTTAGAGTGAGGTCCTAGTCTGTGACCAGGAGTAACTAATGACTGCTATTTCAGATAGAGGACTTTTAAAAGACAAACATATCTAGGCTGAGTGTACTTGCAGGGGCTAGATGAGGGTGACCATGTCGGAGCATACCTAGCAAGCCACACAGGCACCGAGATACTATCCCTAGGACTGATGATCTTGAAACATCACAAGAAAAGCCTGAAGCTTATCACTCCATTTCATTTTTCATCACACTGAAGTGAATGAAATTAAGCCCCTCTCAGGACATGAATTCTGAATCATGGTTATAACTGATCACAATGCTGTTAGATCCACTGGATGCGCCAAAAGAGATACTTTCCTGCTCAGGTAGTGGGATGACCCGTAAGGGTGCTGTCGGGGCAGACAGGCTTGAGCTTATGCTGCCCCCAGGGTCAGGAGCTCCGGGGAGTGCAAGGCAGGCAGACCTGAGCAGCAGGGATGGGTGCCCTCGCAGGTACAGCCTGCAGACCAGCTGCACGGTAGCCTGGCACTGTACCCGTAGGAAGAGAAAAGCACAAAGATTCAGAGGACTCATGAAAAAGAGCTGAAAAGCTATTGCTGAAAACGTCAAAGAGAAGAAATTCATGGGGAATCTGTGAAAACCACCCATTCTATACTGTAGATATCATGCCACAGTCTTTATCCGTGTTGTTTGCATTCTGCTGCCTCTATCACCTTAAGATTTAGCCTTTTCTGTTCCACTTCTCTACCATCTGTGCACACAGGTGTACATAGATGTATATTCTTACTGGAGCATACAGCCCATGTATTACTTTCATGATAGAATAATTATTATTCACACGCATATCCAGTATATGCTGTTCTGTGTTCCTCAGCAGATGATGTGACACAGGGAACTTTTTGATACTCATTCTCTCTCTCTTTTTCTTGTAAACTGGAACCACCCCTGAAATGCAGCTGTTTCCTTGGGAGAATATCATAGCTGCTCCTCAGTGCACACCTAAATGACTTTATTTAGGCCAGGAAATGACAGGATGCCATAAACCTGCTGAAATTTCAAGGGGAAACTTATGCAGGCAGGTATAATTGGCCTCATCAACACATGCCAAGCCAGCGCAGGCCTTTACTGCGGTAACAAATCCCATGGAATAGTTACTGACTCTGAGCTCCTTGTGTTTCTGCCTCATGTTCTCCTGAAATTTTATGACAAGTTACCTGAGAATTAGCCATAAAATTAGTGTTTCCCTTTCATCTGTTTTTAAAATGAACGAATTTGGGCAATGCACATAACCATAAAAGGGAAAAAATGGCAAAAGAGCAGAACAAGAAGGCCGAGGAGATTAGGTTCAGTTGTACGCTGGACTTCTTAGGTTGTTTGACTACTGCTCCACAAGGCAGACGTGACCCAGCTAGGATAAAGTGGTACATATGGTACTTAAATTTTTGGTGTTAGACTTTCAGCCTTTACTTTGTCCACAGTGGGATATTTCCTTCAATCCATCTTCAGCTACCATGCAAAACCATCTGCTTAGTCTTCTTTTTCAACATCTATACAGAGAGGACTTGAAAGGTAAACATATTTGATGACAATGATGAGGAGCTGACTAGCACTTCAGCAGCGCTCCAATTTGGAAAAAAAAAAAAGGTATTGCAATGGAAAAAGCAGCTTTCTGTAAAACTGGTCTACCAAACAAAGAAATGCCTCCTCTAAAGAGTATGGCAAATTCATCAGTCCAATTAAAAAGCACGCAAAATGCTTTTGGACAATGAACTATTACAGGCACACATCAAAAATCATAAATCTATGGCCCCTCAGAAGTTGCCTGTCCCACACAGTCTGGACCATGTTACTGTGCCATGAAAAGGGATTCCCACTCCATATGAAGAAGGTCAACACACAGAGACATGCATTTGCTTGGTGCACGTGATCCAGGTCAGACAGTCCTCAATTTTAATGCTCTAGGACCATGAGGATGGAAACTCAGTTACTTAGGGTGCTCCATGCAGACCAGAGATGAAGAGATTTCTATAGCATCTCCTAGACGTGATACTCTGCTCCTCTCTCTACTATTCCCAAATCTATCTGGGACTACTTTTACTTCTCTCCACCTGAACGAGTGAGTGGTGTAATTTATAGCAGTAATTTATAGTAAGCGGCTTGTGGGCTGTGTTCTGCAGCTGCAAAAATTACAGAAGTGGGGGCATGTGACACAAAAACACACTCCCAGCATGTACATGGGAGAAATCTAACAAAACCTTCTCTGTGAAGATAGGAATAAATGATTATGTTAGCGTTACCAATAAGTGCTGGCATTGCAAAAACGAGGAGTCCCTTCTCCCTGAAATCAGTATGAATTGGAGTAAATTCCATGGAAAACAATATACTTTTTGAGCTAAAACACATGATCAGAGTAACCTCATGGACATTGACTAAACCCATGTTTACAAAGGAAAATCACAATTTCCCTGGTGGGAGATGACTGTTAGTTTTTAGGAAACAATCTATGGAGTCTGATACTTAATTCAGCAAATGCTGGTAAATTCCCATGCGTAAACAAACATCCTTCTTTGGAGGAATTTCTCTTGGGGAAATTCTGGCACTGCTAATACAGGGCAAATAGATTTTCTCTCCACTTGGAAAGCTAGCTTGAATTTCTGGCCACTCATATAAGCCTCTTGTGTTATTCCCCATGCACACAATTTGCTCTACGCAAAGGAAATGCCTTTCCTCTGCTTTTGAAAGTCCAGGAATGAATTCACTTCCTCATTGTCATTGAAAACGGCTGTGAGATTTGAACATACCCAAAATGTAGTTAACCTCTTCATGTACAAGATACTGAAACCTATTCAATACTTGATGCTTTTGAGGTAAAACCCCAGTGAAACTGTTTGGCTGGGGCTGTGCCAAATGGGATTAAATCCCACACCTACACTAGTTATTCTAAAATAGGATTTACAGTAAGCGCTGGGGGTACCAGACTCCTTACACAATTCTGTTCTTTTTGATTAAATTAAAATAGTCTCTTCCTGAAAGAGATGCTGTGCATCTAGCAGAAGTTATGGGGATGACACAGAAACTACAGATGAAGCTCAATGGCCCGTGTTACTGAGGGGGTCAGACTAGACAATTATGAACACAAAAAGCTGGTCAGAAACATTCACCATGTACTCCAGAAATGGATATTTCTTGGCTATTTCTCCACATTTTGGTGAATTGGGGGAAATTTCAAAAATTACCCAGGGAAAAGATTGACAAGCTTCATGCTCTATGATTCATGACTTTTTATTCGCTTAGCAGTCCCTACATCATTCCACTGCTGAGAGCTGCTGAGGAGAAGAGATATTTCCATCTTGAGAGAAAACGGTGTCAGCAGTTCTCCCATATTAGTAAGGAATGATACAGAGTCATTCATTTATGTATTCACCATGTACATGGAAATTAACCACAATTTAAAATAGCTTTACTGATTTTAAAGAGTGTAAGACTGGCTTAACAAATGGAAACATATGTAAGAAAATACATTATTGGAAATACCTAAAAGAAATGAGAACAGGTTGCAGTGAATTTTTTACCATTCGGATTATACAAGCTGCATAAATTTGGGGAGAAAGCAAAAACTTCCAGTGAGACTAGAGCTCACTGGGAAAGGAGCTAAGCATAGCATGCTAAACACCTGGAAGACTGGCAAGTCTGCTGAACTGCAGGCTGTTTTATCTAAGAAGGTTTGACTGACTGCATTATATGCTGAAATTGTTCAGTGAATAGAGGAGAGAGGACTGAGTGCTTTAATTACGTGAGCAGGCATTCGCTAGCTCCGTTCCCCAGCCCTTCCCTTCTGCTCCCAGAGGGTATAGCTCTGTGCTAAATGCTTACTTTGTACTTAAAGTTAGAATAGCCGCTTATGTAATCTCATCAGGGAATACAGAAGAAAGGAAAACAATAGTAGTTTTCCCAGCCTTCAAATGACGCCTTTTCTTTAGCTATTTATTTGTTAACCAGTTGCTGACTCATGGATGCTGAAGTGCCGGCTGAAGCAAACAGCTCCGAAGTCCAGACTCTGCTTTAGGGGCCCCTGCTGTGTTGTGCACCGTACATTTAGTCAGCACAGCAGTCGTCCCAGCCTAAAGATCAAGGTAAAGGCTAAAAATACCTAAACCCAGCCATTTGCGCCGTGCGTTAAGGCATGCTGACTACTACAGTTTTGGAAAAAGAAGAGCAACCCTGTGCAGAACCAGTCCCTCTGCAGGTTTATATACATGGTGCTTTATGCTTACTACCCTCCACCTAAATCAAAGACCGTTACAACAGTCGCAGTTCACAGTTAAGGGAAGTCTGCTAAACTTGGATGGTAACTTCCTTGAAGCAAGGACCACACTGCAAATACGCATGGTAAATAACCATGTGTCGAGGTGTTAGGGTATGGCAAACACAAAACAAGAAAAGACTCTATCCTAAAGAGTTTGTAATCAAAATTAAACAAGCAAGATATGGAAAAGTGTGAGACAAGAAACATCCTTCCACTTAGCATACAACTGAGAAACTGAGGTACCAGAATGCTAAGCCACAGCCCCAGATCTCACAGGAAAACTGTGGCAAAGTGCAGGCTGGAAAAACTTCAGGAGCTACCCACCCCATTTCTGTGCTCTTTCCAGGGCATCTTCTCAACCACTGTGAGAAACAGGGCACTGAGCTCTGTGGGCCTTTGATTTGGCTTGCTACCGCTGTTCTTATTTTCTCCAGTTTAGCCACAAGCCCTGTCTCAGCCTGCTTTAAAATCTACTGAAAGCACTTTCCTCTCTTAGGCAAAAATCATGCTGGTCTTCTGCTTATTTCTTGCTGGGGACTTACTGGAATTCTCTATATTGTGCATTGCAGACAATCAGTAGCACGGGGCTGGGCTGCTGCCTCAAATGGAGCTATAGCTAGCTATATGTCTCTGCAGTTTTTAGGGGCCCTGAGGCTTGATCCAGTATGTACAGATATCAGAGGAATGTGTGACAGATAAAAATCAAGTTAGGAAGATATTATCATTACCACTGCAACCTTTTCACACATTTCACAGACTCTCGTAAAACAGCGCTGGAAAGGCCCTCCAAGATTTCAGCTTGCCCGTTACCTCCATGCCAGGAGGTGAGTATGGTTAAGGCCAACCTTAAGTATGGTTAAGGCCGTACTTAACCCTCTTCTAGCTAATATAACCAGTTCTTAAAAATGTCCAATATTTGCCTCCACAGGTCGTTTATTGCAATGTTTCACCAGCCTTAATGGGAGAATATTATCCTCAATGTTTAACCTACAGCTCAACAAAAGGGGCTAAGGCAAGATTTGAACTTTCAACTTCATTGCAACCCACTGCAGTTCTAGCCCTTTACTTCTGACCTTTGTATCACGGCCATTAAAAAGAAGAAGAGAATAAGAAAAGGGGGGGGGGGGAAATGNAGAGAGAAAAAGAAGAAGAAAAGAAGAAAAAAAAGAAGAAAAAAAGCAGAAGAAAAGCAGAGGGAGGCTTGGCCCAGTGGCACCAATAAGAACCCCTACTCCTAGTACAGTCCCTTGCCACAATACCCTGGTAAAAGTCTCCCTGGGAATCCGGAGTTTCTCTTACTGTATTCAGATGAGTATAATGGAAAATTCATAAAACTAGTTCAGCTCTTGCTATCTAAGTGGCAGAGATGAGTTTGGGTATTTTTTATTTTACCATCACTACTTGATTCAGTAGTAAGCACCAGTTTTCTGTCTGATAGAGCTTTAAGGGATTTTCCTCCCTCTTTCTCCTCTGCACCAGCAAGTGCTTCTCATCACTTCTCCACCAGGAAAAGAAGTAACAAAAGGGCTCCTGGAAGACAAGTGCTGAACTAAAGCATGACCTCAAGCACGGCTATTGCAATAGAAGGGATTTCCCTTTTATGATCCTTTTCCTCCCTTCTAAATGAATCACATCTCTTACAGAATTATCTGATATTAAAAGACCTGGCAAATGATTGAGCTATTAAAGTTTGATTGTTACTATCCATAAATATTATCATAGTCATCATCCCATGGTAGAATATTATATGAGTACTGCCTTGACAGTGAGTCTTGCCTAATGCAACCCCTGAAACACTTGGTGATGGTGTTCTGAACACTCTGAGGTTTGGGTTTAGTTTAGCGAGCATGAGCTCCTCCTTTCTGAACAGTAAAAAGATGTGAAATAATTAAAGTAATTTAGAGATATAGAACTGAATGGGGCCTTGAGAGATTTATTGTTCTTCCCGAGTACAAGAAAGAACTGTTATTGATTGATGTGCATGAAACTGATTACTTAAACACCCTCCAAAGATGGATATTCTGCAGCATCCCCAGGCAGCCTGTTCCAGGGTTATACAAACTTCACCACTTATAAAGGTGGGGGTTTTTGCCCTTATGCCTAACCAGAATCTAGGTAGCTGCAATTTAAAGTATTTTTTATCCTGTTCTCAATGGTAAAGAGATCTTCCCCCTTCCCTCAAGAGATATAGATATGTATATAAACATAAAAGTGTGTGTGTGTGTATATATATATATAGATATGTGTATGTGTGTGTCCACGCACACTTCAAAGAAGAAAATTTTCCTTGCCCTTATATATGTATATATGTTTATATTCTGCCAAATATAAACATTATATCATAAATGGTGGGATAAACTATGGGGTATAATTACAAGAAATAGGAGTAAATCAGAAAAGAGGAATGTATATTGATGCATTCTGTAATTATTGATGTTGTTGATGTTTTAATGTATTCCTACATTGCCTAGGAGATCTGGTTGACAAGACAGAACTTTATTTTATGCTGTGCAAACTCAGATCAAATAAATTCCTGCCATCCTGCTCAGACCTGTATGATAAACACCAGCCTTAGCCACGTGCAATCAACTTTCAGTTTATCAAGGCATAAATAGTAATTATGAATATTCAGATGCACTCACCATTTAGAAAAACAAAAATAAGCTGTTGCCTTTTCAGGTTTTCCTGGGACTCAGCCTCTTGCTCATAGGCTCACAGCTAATACCTGCAGAACTATTAGTCTCCTTACTCACACTTATTTTCCTTTCCTTCTTCCTGTGAGTGAAAACCAGAAGGGGCTAGGACCATTTGTTAATCTCTTTGCTGCAGTTTCACGCAGAAAGCAGTGTATAAGTCCCTACTTCCTACCTTAGCTCCTCATTCCCACTCCACAGTAAAACTCCCCATCACTTCAAACGATCTCTGTAAAACTCACTGAGTGGCCAGGCTTCACATCGCATGAGAGAAATGGCTTGGGTAAAAATAAATATAAATATATAGAGAGATGTTTTCTAATCAGATCACTTCAGTAATCCAGTGCCTCAGCCCACATAAGGGGACAAGGAAAAATGTCCAGCAGCAGGGAATGGCAAGATGCTGAAGGAAACATGCACTGGTTAAACAACGCCACAGATTCTGCACTAATTATGCAAGTAATCACTCAGGCCCAGTTCCCTCAGGCACCCAGCCCCCTGGATCTCAGTCATCCCCCAGGCCATCAATCCTTAGATTCAGAGCCTTCCTACCCAACTACTACTTTCCAAGGCAGCAGAGAGACTGGGGCGGGGGGGCGGGGGGGGAGGCT
>VYXH01009033.1:133353-176833 GCA_013397275.1 Burhinus bistriatus
AACCGGCTCCATCTCCTCCATCCCGCTTGCAGGAGGGCTCCTCGGGGCACCAGGCGGGTTTGGCCGCGGTGTTTGGTCGTGTTCCGCCCGGCACCCGAGCAGTTAGCGCTCCGGGGGTGGCCTGTGTGCTAGTTCCCGGTCCGCGTTGGACACCTTTGGCCGGGCGGTGAAGTCGTGCCCGGCGGTGACTGGCGCTGGCCCGGGCTCGGAGGGACCCCGGCCCCCGCGGGGGCTCAGCGGGCGCCCCTCAAGGCGGATCTCGGGGAAACCGACCGGCGGGGGGATTGCTGGGCTTGCTGTTAGCGCTGCTGCTGGAGAAGTTGTGTGCTTGGAGCTCCTTCTCCTGTAAAGCTGGCAGGTGGCAATAGCGGCTGTCGTTTCCACTTTGCATACGCAGTCTTCCAGCAGACCAGTAAGTCAGGGAACTAAGCCGTGTAAACCAGTGCTGTGGTACATAAAACACCTTCGGTCCTCATCTTCTTCCTTGGTAAAGAGTGGTAATGTGCTTAGTTCTGTACCAAGAACTCCAATACCCAGGCATAGAAATCCGTGGGCGCTGAAGGTGTATTAAGCATGTTTATTTTAGCATTGCGTTAGCACTTTACAGAAAAGAGTTTATTACTGCTGTTTTTCAGATAGAGGGCAGAAAACTAAAATAACTTGATGAAGCCACTGGCACATCTCGGAACAGTATTCAGTTTTCCTGAGCCCAGCATCCTCAGTATTACATGTTCAGAAAGGATGCTGCCTCAGATAGCTATTTAATCATTGTTTACAGCTGTTCTTTTCTGAGAATTCATAGTCATTACATGTCAAAAGGTTAAAGTAGTATAGCATACAGTGCGGTATAAACTAATATAATTGTAGCTGAGCTTTCTGTTCTTTAAATCTCTAGTTTAATTGGCTATTGAGTTCTGTTTGTCTCATCACATTGGTTTTGAAAATAAGGGTTGCTCAGCTTTTGCCTTGATTGACATTTAATGACCGTAAATAGCATAGACAGTAATTTCCATGTGTGGAAGGGAAAATATGCCCGTAGAATTTAATATTGAATAATATAGTTTCAGTGAATGCTTCTGTAAGCTCAGTACTTTTTGTTACTTAGAGCTGGAAATAACCGTGCCGGTAGTGCTTAATCATGTGATTAGTCTTCATTCATGTAAAAAAATCCCATTGACTCAGTGGCTCTACTTACATAAGTAAAGAATTCAGTATTTTGGTCATCTCAGAGTAAAACATAGTGGTGGTTATTAAACAGATTAATAAGGGGTTGTTTATATTTCATTCCTTAAACCGTCCATTAGGATTACATAAATGGCACATGTAGAACTATATTGGTGGGGGGAGTGGATGAGAAAATGTGTTATTTCCATTTTAAGGTTGTATATTGGTGGGGGAATGATAAGAATATGCTATCTTTATTAGCTAAAGGAAAGCTTTTCTGCATGTTACAAGATGTGACAGCTCTGAGTGTCCCTGTCCCTAGTGCTCTTACAGGAGCAGAGGAAACACTGTGTGAATGACATTGCCCTGACTGAGCAGAAAGGACTTTGCAGCATCTCGTGTTTCACCTGCCTCTATTTAGGGCTTGACAGGACATCCACTGAGTCTCTCGGTCAGCCGGCTCTCAGAGAGGTTATAAAGGGCAGCTCTTGGCAGCAGGAGTTTGAGGTCCCCTCTTACCCTGGCAGGGTCCTTTCCAGTGCTCTGGCTGGGCGGCTGGATGTGGATGCACCAATGGAAGTGTCTGGGTGAAGAGGAGAGAGCAGCCGATTCCCTGTGGGGAAGGACGTGTTTAAGCCCTTCTGGGCAAGAGGGGTCTTCTGCCTCCACAGACCTGGGAGTCCCTTCCTGGTCAGTCTATCAGGTTGTAGTCCTTCTTCCTCTCGCTGGCCCTCCAGACTCTCATCTCCATGAGAAAGCTTCCTAATAGTTGCATAAATCAGTTTTCAGTTGCTCCTTGTAGTTGGCATGGTATACATCGAGACCTTAATATATACCTATGGCTTGATATTTGTCCGTAGATTCGTAATCACAATAGTGGGCTCCCCTAATGTGACCAGCTGTATTCTAAACATGTTAGGCGTGCATGCTTTTATTTGTCTTAATAGAAATTTTGCTTTGTTTTTAAACAGAGCAGAAATGTACGTGGACAGCATGGAGAGTCTCACCATGTAAAAATAGGTTGTTTGTGTTACTGTAGTGCACAGGAGTTTTGAGGGATGTGGTCCCTACATTTGGCTCTAGCTAGCCACAAAGTTAGTGTGCTCTGAATAAGTATTTCGGAGAGTGTAGACAGTTTGAGGTTATGGGGTTTTTTTCTGTTGTTCTTCCCGCTGCAGCCCATGAGGCCAGAGATACTGAAGAAAGGGATGCAGGGCAGCAAACATTACATGTCCCACTGTGGAAAAATATTGGGGTTTTTGAGCCAAGGGGAAATGCTTTTTCAGCTATGTTGACTTACCGCTGAGTAATAGCAGCACTGTAGTCTGCACCCCCACACGCTGCACAAGCACCTCTATGCAGTACTCTACTGCTCACAAAATATAAGAAGCCTCAAGAAGAGTAACATAAGTCTGACCTTGAGTGCTTGCTCTGCTACAAATTTCTCATTTGCCATCTTCAGCCACTGTAAGTACGGGACAGATACTAGCCTGGCATGTAATTCTTGGGGCTCTTTTGTACAGTACCGAGCATCACTTCTCAGAATGTATGGGCTGCGGAAATCTGAAATGGTCATTATCTGCTTTTTTTTGGCATGTCATCAAAACAAGAGCTTGAAACGTGCTGAAAGTTCAGCAAGTTCATATGGGATTACACTGTGCAATTATCAATTAGTCAAGTTCCCAGGATAATTTTCCCTTCCCTTGATCTTGCCTTCTTTTATCCTTACTTTGATTTAAATGCCTTTTTTTTTTTTGAACGATGATGCAATTTCCTTAGTTATGAATAGATTCTTTTTAATATCTCAGTAAGTGATAGCAGTAAATAATTGGAATAAGCTGGTCGGTGTCTATATCTTGAGTAATGCAAAAAGGCTAATGGATATGAGCTTTAAAAACCATCATCTATATAAGGCTCAGTGGACTGCATGCATTCTGTGCTCTTTTTAGGCAAAACTGCAGCCAGAATCCCGCCCCTGAAAGTGCCTTCTCAACCTCTGCAGAAGTGATAGCGCTGTGATGCAAATACACTAACATGCCAATAAAAGAATCCTTTTTCATTTCAGATGTCTTCTAGAATCATGGCTGGCCAACACATCCTCCCTCAAGCTTTGTATCAGAGCAATATGCTGAAAGCCATGAAGATTAGAGAGAGGACACCTGAAGATGTGGTCAAACCCCCCAGTGGAATAATTCACCACTTCAGGACTATGCACAGATACACCATAGAAATGTTCAGAATGTGCCAGTTTTGTCCTCAGTTTCGGGAAACACTTCAGAAGGCCCTGACTGACCAGGCCACCCAGACTTCGCTGGAGCGCCAGAGGAAGCTCAACTGGTGCATGGAAGTTCGGAGACTTGTTCCTCTGAAGACTAATGGTAAGTTATGAGCAGGTCTTTGCACTCACATTAAAATGAGTAATACAAATGTAGCACCTTTATTAATAACATCTGAGTTCACGTTACTGAAACAGAAGTGCACAGCTTTAAAAAAGTGGTGCCTTTTAATCTTAGTTTTGTAAACTAAAATTCTTTCCACATGATGTACTGTGCTGAGGCTTTAGCAGTCCCCTGCACGCATCACAGTATTATGAATAGCCTGAAAAATTCACAGATATTTTTATAATATCAGTAACCTATGGCACATCAGAGTAAAATACCAGGCGGGAACCTTGACTTGCAACCCATCGCCTTTCCATGAAGCTGGCTCTGCTATGTGTTGGCTGCCTCGTCGGAAGTGCTGAATGGCCCTTAATGCCAGGCAAGAGGAGACTTCAGATGTTTTGAGTGTTGCGGATGCATTCCTGTGTATATATAGCAGAAGTTAAGTCCTGGACTTGGAGCCTCTGGGAACCTGACCTCGCTGGTCCTGGAGTCAGTGCCCTGCACCCGGCTGGCTCCCTCATCCTCAGCTACCTGCTGAGGTATGACAGCTTTTGCCTTCCCTCAGGGCTCACCAGTAACTCCCAGGTGCCTGAAGGACAGCCATCTTTGTGCAACACAAAGTGGGCGGTGCCCTTTTCTTTCAAGGGTCAGTGCTGGTTTTAGGACTTGGTTTTAGGGTTACTTTGTGTGGATTGCATCAAGCGCTATAAATGAAAAGGTGCAGCAGTAGTGCAAAGATTTCTTGAATAGGGTGCATGTGTCCACAGGTCTCGAGCAGGAAGCTTTTGCACATGACTCTAAGTGTCGCTGGGCATTTCATATTCAGTGGAGGAAAGACTGGGTAATGGCTATGACTTATGGTCACGCAGCTGCAAACTTGGACTCAGGATTCCCTAAAGCTGGCAAGGTAGACTGGGACAGTGAGGACTCCAAGAACATGGAAAATACATATTCTTTGCTCAAGGAGCAGACGACACTGGTTATAGAAACACTGGGTGTAGTGGACCTGCAGCCTCGTTGAAGTCCTTACATTATATTCTGTGGATGCTTCTTTTCATATCTGTTTTTATACACATTGCCCTTATCTTCCCAGTCCATATTCTTCACTTCCCAAGTTCTACCATATTTCTCAGTCTGATTGTGCGCAGCTGTGTTGTACAAAAGCCATAAAAATAGAACTGCTGTGTAGATGTCAGTGCCCCGACCTAGAAGATCCTGATCCTAATGTGCGTCTCTTAACTGTCATAGAGGCACTGACCACCTGGTGGGCTTTTGTGGGCTGCCTCTGCGCTGGCATAAAATTCTCATGACTGTAATTAGGCTGTGCATAGAGATCGCCTGATCTTGAACTTCCAGAAGAGCTGGAGTTGCAGGTAGGGCAGGCAGCGTTTTGCAGGTACTGGGAAGGTAACATCACTCCAAGTGTTGCATCTTCAAAACTTCATCTCAGGAGATGCACTCTAACAGATTTACTAGGAAAATGTACATCATGTGTAATTTTTGCCCAGGGCAAAGAGCGACGTGTTTGGAATCCCCCATCTCCTGTTAATACGAGTCCTGCAGGGGTCAACGTTGCCTGGACAGGCCCTTGTTGCTGTCCATACTATATTCAATAACTGTGACCTCTCGTGTTGTCTCATAACTGCCAGCCAATTGGGAACAAATGGGAACAATTTGAGAACTGGAGACTTGGATCCCATCCACGAGCAGACCTACCAATATACAGGAGAACAGGAGGCTGAGGGGAGACCTTATCACTCTCTACAACTACCTGAGAGGAGGTTGTAGAGAGGTGGAGGTTGATCTCTTCTCCCAAGTAACAAGCAATAGGACAAGAGGAAATGGCTACAAATTGCGCCAGGCGAAGTTTAGATTGGAAATTAGGAAAAACTTCTTCACCAAAAGGATCATCAAGCATTGGAACAGGCTACCCAGGGAAGTAGTGGAATCGCCATCCCTGAAGGTATTTAAAGACAGGTGGACATGGTGCTGGGGGGACATGGTTTAGTGGTGGTTTTGGCAGTGTTAGGTTGATGGTTGGACTTGATGATCTTAAAGGTCTCTTCCAACCTAGGTGATTCTATGATTCTAAGATGCTGAAATATTAAGGCAGGTTGAGGGTAGGCAAAGCAAGGGATCAGTTTTGTGGTCCCCCTGTACCCACCACGCAGCCAATGAACTCAGCTTCAGTTCAGTGCTTTAGGGTCATTAAGTGCATGAGTAGAAGGAGTGGCTTTGGGAACCTGTGGTTAATGCAAAGTAGTCGCAGCAAGGGACCTTCAGAGTAGAGAGAAGGTAGACTGGACTGATGGAGAGGATGCCTGAAACAAGGGACAGAAGCCTGGAGAAGCCCTGTATTATCCCAGAAAATAACATCGGGCTTTTTTCTGTCATGTGGCATGAAGAATATTTTTCAAAGCATTTAACTACTTAACCCATAGATGTGGGAGGAATGTATTAGTTCTTTCAGTCAACAGTGGACTTTCTTCAGAAAATTCTGGGTTTTTTTCTGATGAAGGTAGTAATTGTCGAAAACAGAGAAAGTATCTCCTATAGGATCTTTTGTTGTATATTTTACCTAGTATGTATTTGAGTTTGTGGAGTGGTGGGGTTTTTTTAATTAAAAAAAGCTCTTTTGAATCACCACACATTTCTTTGCAGACATGTGAATGGAGGATAGAAGGAAAGCAGTAGGAGGTATAAAAATCGAAACAGTTTAAAAAGAAAAAAAATTAAAAATTCCAGCAGCTATTGGCTGTAGAGATTTCACTTGTATAATGAATCGGCATTCATTCCAGCTCGCCCAGCCACACCCCCGGGAAAGTCCGAGGGAGGCTTTGGTGCTCAGCCCTGCGCCCGCAGAACAAAAAGTACAACTGTTGCTCAATTGCTAGTCAAACGGCGCGGGGGAATTCCAAGTGCTGTGTAAGGAATTTTGAGCAGCGCTTCTCAATAAAGAACTGAAAGTGAGCTCTCGAAGAGAGATAGAAAAAAAAAATATCTTATCTTTGCTCTAGATTTTGCAAAGGGAAAATTTTAATGGGATGAATATGTCATCTTTCTTGGTCAGAAGGAAACCCAGTCAGTTTTTCTGTCTAATATATCGTTCCCTGATTTTTTTGAGCTCAAGTAAGCAGCCTGCAGGAACCTGATACGCACCGAGTCCATAGCAATTTATGAAGATTTAAGCAGATTAGCAGATTTCACATGGTAGCTTTTGCAGGATCTGGGGTCTGTCGTAGGTTTTTCTCTGCTGTCTCATAGAAAAAGCAGCAAAAGTGTTCACAAACAGTGTGCTTGAGCTCTTAACATGTGTAGCAAACTGGGATTAAGTCTTTTGTGGGGGTTCTTTGGGTGGGGGTTTTTTCCACATGAGAAAAATCTTGTAGCTTTACCACGGTTTATGTCCTCTATTCCAAGGAAATTGCTGTGGTTTATTAGCATTGGGTGAATCCATTTACCACTGTAGTAAACACCAGACCTAGATTTGAATCTGAGGATATGACAGTAATGATTCTTGATGTCTCCCTTTCAGGGGAGACATCCTTTTTTGAAGAAGATGCCTAGAGATAGAATTTGAAACGCAGCCATAGGCATATTTTGTCCCACCTTTTATTTAAGTTAGTTAACTCCTGTAATTCTTAGTTTCTTCCCCTCTGAAACTGCAGAACATCACTTTCCTTCCTACCTGTAAAGAGGACTTTTTCAATGCAAGGAAGGTGTCTAAATGAAAATCAAATCATTATATTTTTCATTTATTTAGCCCAGCATACTATCAGTTCTGAGAGGAAGACAAGAGGTATTCCCTATGATTGCTCTACATAAATCACCTACTCTTCTCTTTCTGTCTCTTTTTTTATTACAGTTCCTCCATCAAGCACAGCCAAGTGCTAAGCCTTTCAATGCAATGCTGGTCAGGGGACATGAGGCTTGGTATTACTGCAGTGTGTTAGTGGTTTCCATTATCCTGTGCCATCAGGTGTACTTGCATAAGCACTGATGAGGGAGATTTACACATGGTTTTGTAATTTTAGGTTGACTTGGTTGTATTTAAAAGCTATTTCAACTGTTTGATATTTGTAGTTGACCTCAAAATTTAATTCATGATATCAGTCAAAGTAAAGTAAGATAGGTAAGGGGCAGGCTTCCCACCATTGCTGAATGACAGCTTAACACCAACCAGTGAAGGGACAACACCAATAGAGAGGTGACTTTCTTCCTTTCTGTCTCTGAGCGAAGAGCTCATAGCTGCAGTCTTGTTAAAACCGTTCTGTCTGAGGCTTCGAGAGAAGTGCACATGGAATATGCAGAGACACAACGTAATTCTACATCCCACACGCTTGTGTACCCATTTAAAAATAACGTACTCTTTCTTTTATTGCAGGTGATGGAAATTGCCTCATGCATGCTGCATCACAGTACATGTGGGGTATTGAAGATATCGACCTCGTCTTAAGAAAAACATTGTTTAGTGCACTCAGGGAGATTGACACACGGAACTTCAAGCTCCGCTGGCAGCGGGAGGCTATTAAATCCCAGGATTTTGTAGAAACGGGACTCCACTATGACACCCGGGTAAGGAGGCTTGAGGGAACGGTGCGGTTTTCTGAGTGCTCGTCAGCGGTGCCTTGCTGATTTTGTTCGCTTTTTGGCTTCACGGATCCTGCCATTAGTGGAGAGCCGAAGTAGTCTTCCCTTGGAGGAAATGGGAAAGCGTGACTGTTTTGAGCACTGCTGTGCTGCAGTTGGTTCCAACCTCCGTGTCTTTGAATCGTTGCTGACAGATGTTTCTTTCCTCAGAACTGGGAGGAGGAGTGGGAATACCTCATTGAAATGACCTCCCCAGAAACATCTGGGGCTCGAAACAGGCTTCCCTATAACGCACTGGAAGAAATCCACATCTTCATCCTTGCTAACATCCTCAGGCGGCCAGTCATTGTCCTTGCAGGTGAGTTGCCCTGCCAGTCATCTCGCATTACAGACCGTGTTACTCTGTACTGTATTAGTGATCTTACTTCACTCATAGTTGTTTTCAGGTAGATATGTTTCAGAACTGGGCTTTTTCAGCAATTGTTCTAAAACACCCAGAATATGTTTTCTCTTGCCTGTAGCACATACTTATTTGTGTTTATTTGTGTTTTATTTATCTTCCTTATGCAGATAAAGTGGTGAGAAGCTTAGAGTCAGGCTCCAGTTTTGCTCCTCTGAACGTTGGTGGTATTTACTTGCCTCTCCTTTGGCCAGCTGAAGAATGCTACAGATACCCAATTGTGCTTGGCTATGACAACATGCATTTTACACCACTAGTGACTCTGAAGGACAGTGGGCCAGGTATTTTTCAAGTACCTTGTTCGGTATTTATGTAGCTTCTTCAATATCATCATGCTGATAAATCATTTGAATATAATCTGGTTTAGATTGGCATTTCAAAAGTGAAAATAAATGTAAAAGATTCCTTTGGAATACATGCTTAAAATGCGAGCAGAAACAGTTTTGACTGTAAATCTGAATAGAAACTAAAGGTTGTCTTCAAAATGCTGGTTGAAAGTAGAGTGCAACTCACCTGCTTGCAGGCTGGGATCAGTTGAAGAGTGGCCTCTGCTTCATTGTGTTCTGGCTTCCTTTCCACCTCCCATCATAACAGAAGCTTTGAAGGATGCGATCTCATAGCAGTGTAGCACTGCCTGGCAGGGATAACGAGATGTATGCTTTGCCATTTTTAATGCATCTCTTCTGAATGGATAGCAGTTCAGGTTAGGGCATCGTCCTCTAGAAAGGTATGTCAAACTAAGATCTACAATGCTGCCCACACTGAGAAGAAAATTGTTATGGGGACATTAAAACTCCCGCAGGATGGGGCTAGATTCATGGTGCAGATGTGTCTGCGTCCTCACCCAGTGGCACCATTTAGAAACTGGCTGCTCTTGCCAGCTATTCTCCTCTCTCTCTGAAATTCAGCAGCAGTGGTCACATCTCTGTGTATTGCATCTTATGGTTACTCCTGCCTGGTGAAATACATATATGCTAATCCGTCTTGTTTCCCCACAGAAATCCGGGCTGTCCCTCTGGTCACCAGTGAACGAGGCAGATTTGAGGACTTGAGCGTGCACTTTCTGACAGACGCGGAGGAGAGGGAGAAAGAGCAGCTGCTAAAAGACTACTTGATAGTGATAGAAATTCCCGTGCAAGGCTGGGATCATGGTACAACTCATCTAATAAATGCTGCAAAGTGAGTGTCATTCCTGTTT
The DNA here is from genome assembly GCA_013397275.1 of Burhinus bistriatus. Taxonomy (NCBI): domain Eukaryota; kingdom Metazoa; phylum Chordata; class Aves; order Charadriiformes; family Burhinidae; genus Burhinus; species Burhinus bistriatus. The sequence goes on from VYXH01009033.1 coordinate 143,150, forward strand.
CCTCAAAGTCATCTTGTTTATGATGGTGGGAGAAGCCGGGCAGCCCAGTGGGGTCCTTTGGTCTTTCCTTCCTTCCATGGTAGTACCCATGTTTACCGTCTGCAATATGAAATAATGGCATTACTGCTGCCATGCTTTGAAGTCCTATGAGCTCGAGACAGCCTCAAATTTAAAGGGAAAAATGTCTTCAGACTTAGCAGACTGAAACTAGTGTTTCAGAAGAGTAAACCCAATGGATTAGTTTCACTGACTTTTAGATTACGCAGGCGGGTGGCTGAAAAGTAGTTAAACCCAGGAACTAGTTAGACCAAACTCTTGTGCTTTATGTAAGGTCACATTGCATAAAGGCCAGCTGGTGTAATTTTGGCTGCCCTAGGGAAAGTACTTGGCAGTATGTTCTTAGCACAGATGCCTTGACACCCTGGGCTGTTGCAGTGCAGTGGCAGGCAGGAAGCTGTGGCTGGTGGAGGAACCAATGTCTGCGCTCATCTCCCTGACGGTTGAGCATCGGTAACGTGCAGGGGGCAGCTGGTGGCACTCACCGGCTTCTCACATTTAGGGGACGCTGGCAGCGGTGACCACCCAGCCCCTTCACAAACATGGGAGGGAAGCGACTCCCTGAATCCTCTGTCTCTGCTTCCCTTACCACACAGGGAGTGGTGGTTTGGGAACCTTGAAAATTGAAGTCCTCCGACCCAAAGGATATATGCGTATGTAAAGAGTAGGAATCCAGGTTCCCTAGTCGCACTGCACAGATGTGTTCTTGAGTATTACCAGTAATGCTAGCTCCTCATCCTCCCAACTGTGGCATGGTGAAGCTCTGGTGTGGGGTACTCCCTGTGGTCAGGGGCAGAGTAGCGGTGGTGGGATGGATGCTAGCATTACACCGCACTGAAGCCCCCTAGTTGGTTTGAAGAATTCCACTGGTAGATACAGACCCAACAGGGCAAAACCAGGAGCAGATTTCATGATAAACTGTACGATGAAATGCTGAGCCCACTGTAGGAAAGGCTCGTTCTTAGTGTGGGCTGATGAAGAGAGGGGTCTTCCACTTTAACTTCAGCTCAGCTGAGCACTGGTCTTCAGAGGAATTCAGGATTGGGGGGGATTTTTGTTTTCGCTTCTGCGACGTTATCCATATTCTTCCTGGAAACCGCTCTCAGACAGAAAAACCTCACCTAGAAAATCCTTTTAAGAATACTTCTGTTTAGCATTGTGTCAGACCATTTCTTTAGATATGAAAGTCTCCATTTGACATCACTGGACACCTGCTTTTAAAATTATTTCCATTTACAGCAACAGTTTGACATCCTGGATCTTCTCGCTGAGTAATATGGATGTGCATTAAATCTACATTTCCTCCCCACGCTGCTTGTATTTGCCTCCACCCCCACCATCTGCTCTTTTCAAACACTGATGCAATCTTCCTTTTTTGGCCACCAGGTTAGATGAAGGCAACCTACCCAAAGAAATAAACCTTGTGGAAGATTACTTTCAACTGGTACAGCATGAGTACAAAAAGTGGCAGGAGAACGCTGAACCTGCTAGAAGAGAGACCTGTTCCAGGAACAGACAGGAACTGTCCCTCTCCCAGCTCTCCCTCTTACAGGTGAAATGTGAAACGCCAAACTGCCCTTTCTACATGTCTGTAAACACCCAGCCCTACTGCCATGAGTGCTTTGAGCGGAGGTCCCAGGGAAGCAAAGGAAGAAAGCAGACCTCCAAAGCAGCACCCGAGAAACTGAAGGCAGCTGGGTCGGGCTCCTCCCGTGGGGACGTTTGTGAACCTGGGGGATGGACGTCTGAAGAGCCTGTAACAGGGCCTCGTTCCGCACCTCCAACTGCTCCAAGCCTTTTCCTATACAGCGAGACCACGGCCATGAAATGCAGGACACCAGACTGCCCCTTTACATTGAACGTGCAACACAATGGGCTTTGCGAACGCTGCTACAACTCCAGGCAGCTTGGTCCTTGCAACAACTTGGATGACCGGAGACATTTAGACTATGCCACGTGCAAGGTGTGCTGTCAGAAGGCCAACAGGACCTTCAACGGCATATGCAGCACTTGCTTCAAAAGGACTACAGAGTGCTCCTCAAATGGCAGCCCTGCTTTCCTGCCCACGTGCCATCAGAGATCAACATCTGACCCGTCCCAGATCTCGCAGAGCCTCCTCCAGCACCCCTGCCATCAGGCTCCCAACATCCGTGGCGAGGAGCCCCCACCGGCGGCCGTGCCTCCTGAGGAGAAGAGGGGAGGTAACCTCTGTAGGAAACCTGGCTGCAAGTTTTTTGGGACATCGCAGAATGAGGGCTTTTGCACACTGTGTTTCTTTGAGTACAGGGAAAACCATGGTGAGTGGAGATGGGGTGAGCTTTGACACACTTTGGCTGCAGATCGGCCTCCTGGAGCTATGAAGCTCTGCATGCACTGGGTGCTAAAAGGGCAGGGGGTGATGGAAGCGGTGTGGAGCAGAAGGAGCAGTCTGAGGAGAAGGTGCTTTTTTGTCCCTTAAAGGGACAGTAACAGCGTGGGGAAATCTGTGAAATCTCATGTAAAACTTCCTGTTGGCTTTCATGGAAGCAAAACTAGCTCAGGAGGGGGTGGGTTGTGATCCCTCACCACTGTCCACTGCAGTCATGGTTCGGTATGAATTTTGTTCAGAGCTAGACAAGTTGTAGGAGTCAGTGGGAGAAATGCTATTGTATGGATGCTACTGAAAGCCAGTTATGTTAGCAAGGCTTTTAAAAAACTTGGGATAAATGTGAAGATGCGTATCTATTCTGGATGTAATAGGTGTAACGCTCTGGAGTAATTACTGAAGTCCCCTTGATAAGCAGAGCAAGTAGAAGTTGACAGTAGATAAATGTGCCTGTATTTTGGAGTAACTTAGGAGTGTATTGTTATAATCTACCTTGAAATTTTTCTTGGTGGTATCATGTGCATGCGTGCACATGTGTGTTTAATGGCAGGCCTTCAAAAATGTAATAGTCTGTGAATAAATCACAGCATGAAATCTTCATCTTTCATGCTGCTGCCCTGTTACACAAGCAACGAGCCCTTGGGTATAGAGGGTGAAAGAGAGAACTATTGCATATCTCTTAAGACTGTTTCATTGCTGACAAGTATGCCAATGCCGCGCTTTCCACATACTTTCAAACTAGAGAACTTCTGTGCCAGCTTGCAATAGCTTATTTTTTAGCATTCTTTGCAATGAAAATTTTTTTTCGTTCTGATTGTGGAATATATAAGATTGCTTCATGAGACTAAAAACTGTAAGGCACTTTTTCCCATTAAGCTCTGTGCTGCTGTAATTCTGTTACTCCATGTGCTTGAAATGGGGGAGGCCAAAAGGGAAGTGCCAGGGTGGGTCACACATGACATGCTGAAGCCAAAGGTGAAATTCCTCTTGACTTAAGCAGTATCTAGTTTTCCCACTGAAGGCAAGTTTTTCCCAAATCAGCTGTTTCAACAACTTCTGATATGAAAATCAGGCTGTATTAGCTCCCTTATTTATGTAACATGGAGGCAAATGCATCAACTGAGGGGTCTCAGGATTGTCCAAAACCCATATTTGAGGCTAGTACTTTTTTGGGGTTTTGTTTGTTGTTTTTTTTTTTTAAACTGGGGAGCTTTTTGTAGTTGCTTTGGGTCATCAGATCTATTGGGCACATTTAAACTCCTCCTGTCCTTACTTTGCATTACAGACAGCACTTTGCTACGCCACCAAAGGAGATCTCAGAGGAAGTCGGCAGCGGGTCAGCTGGGAACGTCTGCTGCCGCCTTCCGTAACAGTGTGTCCTGCCAGCGGCGTGACTGTGGCACCCTGGGCAGCATGATGCTCGAAGGGTACTGCCAGAACTGCTTCATTAAAGCCCAGAACCAGCGATTTCAGGAAGCCAGGAGGACAGAAGAACAGCTGGTGAGACAGCCAGAAGTAAGTGTGAACTTCTCAAAATCTTGTTCATGTTTAGCACTGCACGTTTTTCTCTTGTGAGAACAACTCTGGATGTGTACTAGAAAATCCTAAAGTGGCTGCATCCTAAGTATCACAGAAAGACAAGTGTAGAGTTATCTCATGATTTTTACCTGCTGCAACTGAGCAGCACTCGTAAAACCCATAGAATCGTAGAATCACGTAGGTTGGAAAAGACCCTTAAGATCATTGAGTCCAACTGTAAATCTAACACTGCCAAGTGCTTTCAGTCTAGGGTTATCACAGCCATGTTCAGTTTTACCTCAGCTGTGATTTCACCAGCAATTTCAGTGGAAGCATTTGGACCAACAGGTGGTTTGTTTGCCGGTCAGGGAGAGATTTTCATTCTTACCCTTAGAGCTATGCAACTGCATCAAGGGTTTAGTCTGCTTCATGTTGCCTTTTTCATTGAGCCCATTACAGATTTTTTTTTTTAATTCCATTTTTTTTTATTTGATTTGTTTTGTCCCTTTTAGAATTGAGAATTACCAAAGATAAAAAACATTTTTTTCTTAGAAATGACAGAATTTGTGATTTTCTTTGGTAAAGCCCAACTTGGCTCTTGGTATTGTACTTTTCAGAAGAAGCATGTCTGCAACAACCCCCAGTGGTTACCTATACAAAGCATGAGCAGACTTGAGAGTAAATGAAAGCCACTTGTGCTGCCAGCATGGCAACTGACAATGTGTTTTAACATTTTTGAAGAGAACAGGACAGCACAGAGATTTGCAGCGAGCAGCTTTGAGTAGCCAGAAGAGACAGTGTGCCGTGGCTTCGTGTAGAAACAACCTGGCCCACAGAAGCGATGACTTGTGCGAGGAGTGCCAGCGCCTCAGTCAGCTTCCACCGTTGGGGGGTGCCAGGGACCCGGCTGCAGAGGAGCCCCCGAAGCAGCGCTGCCGAGCTCCTGCTTGTGATCACTATGGTAATGCCAAGTGCAACGGCTACTGCAATGAATGCTACCAGTTCAAACAGATCTATGGCTAGTGGAGGGGAGGAGTTGGTGAAGAACAAGAAAGCAATACCAGCTACTTCCTTCACTGAAACGGTGCTATGTCCAAAACACTTAACAGTCCTGGGAGTGGGAGGGCAGGGGGAAATATAAGCTGTCTGCTCGTGTTCCGTGTTTATTCCCATTCATGGGAATAAATGTCTACTTCCTCTAAACACTGCATACAAGGACTGCTGAGAAGGGCAGGTTGCCTTCTGCACAGAGCTGTCATTCATGACTAAGCTCCTACAATGCCATATTTAATTCTTGGACTTCCCAGGAGGAAGTGTGAAGCATTTGAATCCAAAGAACTTCCCAGTTCTGCCTCTTTCTTGATATCTCCCCCTGTTCCCAGGCGAGGAGCCGCAGCTACTGTTGGAGGTGCAGGAGCTCTTTGTGTTTGCGTACGTCAGTCAGAGGCAAGTCTTTCCTGAGAGGGATCCCCCAGGACAGGCTGATGCAACTTCCAGTTGATGTCTGAAGAAACTTGCTTTGAGTTGCCCACGTCCTTGTTGGTGTTCTTACAGATCTCATCAAAGCAGGAGCTCCCGCAGGCGTTCAGGGTGTTAACAGCGAGCAAAGCCCTTGGCAAACTGCAGCCAGAAACAAGACCAGCAGTGGTCTGCTCCTTTAACATGCTTAACCCAACCTGCATTTAGATCCTTTCCCAAATCCCAAGACAGCTGGAAAGACAGGTGATTACAGAAGCAACTTTCATGAGTGCATGCATGGAATGAGAAAACTGAATCCTGCCATTCCCCACTCATATGGAAGGAGTTGCCTCCAACAGACAAAAAAAACCCCAAAGCCCTTTGTCTTCATCTTCAGTTCTGAAACCAGAGCAACTCTCTTCTCTTGCCTTGTAACTGCTGGGAATATGTGTGCTGCTGTTTGTACCCTCCCTCCCCATTTCTGTCACACTGCTTTCTGTTATCCTTAATGTGATTCTGTTATCATGCTTGGAGCTCGGTAACAGAGTGCTTTAGGGGTCGAGATTTTTCTCCTGGAGTTCATGTATCCGTTTCTCAATCTGTAATACTTTCTTTAGTGACCTTGCCTTTACCGTTGTGCCTGGTACCTGCTTCTCTCTTCTCCTTTCGCACCTTTTAAGTTTTCAGCCTCTGTTTTGCTGCTATCATTTTGGAGGTGATACCTCTTCTAAGTTGCTTCTCAAGAAAATCTTTTTCTAGTTATTAAAAAACAGTTTTAAAAAGGAAAAAATATTAAATAACTCATGACTTATTTCTGTTAAATTTTATATATTTTGTGAACCTTAATGTGAACATATGTTTTATTAAAATATTTATATTATTTGAAACAATGCAACTTGAAATTTGCACAGCTAGGATTTTTTTTTACATATATTTACTCTTGTGTTGAAAGTTACAAACTTAAGTGTATAATTGAAAAGCATTCTCTGATACAAAGAAATAAATTATTGAAGGATTGAATCTGCTATTTTATGTTGATGAAAGAGACCACTGTTGAGCGTGGAACACCCACTGAAGAAAGCATTTATTCAGGATCACCATTCAATATATTACCAAGTGCTCCCTCATTCAGATGACATAGCCAAGTGCTTTGAGGAGGTGATAACTTGCTGTAAGTCCCTGCATGCTCCCACTTTATGTCATCGTCCTCTCAGAAAGAGCCCCTGGTACTGTGGGAGACCCATGCAGTCAGTGTGCATAAGGAGTTGGCTCCTGTGTGTGCAGAGTATCTTCAGTTCCCAGAAAAATAAGGATGGTCAGGACCAGGCTGCAGGAGAAGCTAAGTGTAGGCTGACTTGACTCTGCTTTCTTCCTTCATCCATCAGTTATGCCAGGGATTCCCAACCGATGTTGCTTGAGTGCCACCTTGGGAAGTGGTAATGGCAGCATGTGATCACCACCTCTGCCCAGCCATGCGTACAGCCCCGAAGGCGCAGGCCAGCCCTACCACCTCCTCTCACCAGGGCCATCAGGGAAGCCCCTCACCTTTTTGTCTTGGCATCTGAGTTGCCCAATAGCTCCTGAAAAGCAAGTTGCCAACTGCTACTTGAAAAAGTACTTGGGCTGCATCAAAAGAAGCATGGCCAGGAGATTGAGGGACGTGATTCTGCCCCTCTACTCTGCTCTTGTGAGACCCTATCGGGAATCCTGTGTCCAGCTTTGGAGCCCCCAACATAAGAAGGACATAGACCTGCTGGAGCAGGTCCAGAGCAGGGCCACAAAGATGATAGGGGGTTAGAGCACCTCTCCTATGAAGACAGGTTGAGAGAGTTGGGGTTGTCCAGCCTGGAGAAGAGAAGGCTCTGGGGAGACCTTATAGCGGCCTTCCAGTACCTAAAGGGGGCCTACAGGAAAGGTGGGGAGGGACTCTTTATCAGGGAGTGTAGTGGTAGGATGAGGGGTAACAGCTTTAAACTGAAATAGGTTAGATTTAGATGAGATATTAGGAAGAAATTCTTTACTGTTAGAGTGGTGAGACACTGGAACAGGTTGCCCAGAGAAGTTGTGGATGCCCCATCCCTGGAAGTGTTCAAGGCCAGGTTGGATGGGGCTTTGAGCAACCTGGTCTAGTGGAAGGTGTCCTTGCCCATGGCAAGGGGGTTGGAACTAGATGATCTTTAAGGTCCCTTCCAACTGTAACCATTCTATTGATTCTATGAAAGCTGTGTTTTCTTCTCATCCAAAGCTCAGCCTAAGCCAGCCCCCGTGCCAGGAGATTTCTGCACTGTAACACTCCCTCAGTGTGGCATGAGTATGCCTGTACTGACATTCAAGTGTTTCAGACCTCTGCCTAGGCAGGCAATACTGCACACTGCCATGGCTTCATGGTGTTGCCCGTGACCTGAAGGAAAAAAATGAGTCGGGCCTGCAGATGTCTCTGTGTAGTCAGGACAGAGGACCCTTTCCAAAGAGGTTGACTGGACCTCTCCAGATCAGCTGCTCTCTATCCTGGTTAACTCTTTAATTCCTTGTGGCTGTTCAGGAGCACACCTTAGCATATGCCTCAGTGCCTTCCCAGAAGAAACCATGTAGATGTTAAGTTCCTGAGTACTTTTGCTACAGGTTAGCTAGTCCTTGTAATTCACTCAGCTCTCTAGCCCATGTTCCTGGATGCCTGTCCACCTTCCTCAGGTCCACTGCTTTCCTTACAGTTTAGTCCAGCTCCTTCTGGACCCATGTACCCCTCCTTTCAGAGCATACAACCTAGAAGTCAGACTACTTCCCCCAGAGCAGAGCCTGCTGGATCTACCAACCCCATCTATACAGCATACTCCTCTTTTTCAAAATCTGACTCTCTCTTTATCCATACCCCCTTTCCCCTTTACAACTCATGGAACTCACGCAACTCACATGCCCACCCGATTGGTCAAACTTCTGCACCAGGCAGACACCTCAGTGCTGAAAGAGCTGGCAAAGACTGGGAGGGATGTCTCCACCAGGAGATGGAGGCAGCTTGCAGCATCCAGCCTCAGCAGCCATCAGCCCCTATCCACTGAAAAGGCAGAGCCTCCATCGTGACACCTTCAGTGTCAGGAGGTTGGTTAACTCCAGTTGCTGTTAACTGCAACTTCTGCAGAGAGGAAGGATTTCAGATGAAACATCCCCAGATCCCACTGATTTTTCTCTGCTGCCTTCTGGGCCCATTACTCATAACCCTGAAGTCACATGAGGCTTGTCTCATTTTGAAGCTCCTATGTAAATGAGTGCCCAGCCTGTCCCTTGTGATTTACTTGTGTGGGAACATTAAAGTTATTAGGGCCTTTTTTTTAAAGTACTGTGGTATTTCCCTAATGTCCTTAGGGGATTTTGACCCTCTGATGCTTTCTGCTCTTTGCCCAGGCACCTCTTCAAGTTCATGTATTTTTTTCCTTCCTGTTTAGCAAGAGAGAACTTTTATTTGGATTCTCCCTTTTGTGACCGCTTCTGGAAGTCTCTTTGCTAAGATGCAAATCTTTCATAGCCAGAGACTCTTTTCTCAGTAGAAAGGCAAAACTGATATGAAACAATTGGCTTAATGACTACTTGCATGGCACTGGAATTCCTTATAATACAGTGCAGGAAGCCATTGCTGCACAGGCTTACACGTTCATTTTGTGTGGGGAAGGGATACTTTTAGATGATTACAGTCATTCGTGACTGGGAAGATGGGTGATCTGAATATTATCTATGTCTCTGGATTTCTCAAGGATCTAACCACTATATTAATAGATAACACATGATATAGAAAAGAAGAAAGCGCTTAGTAAATTTTTAGTGTAGAGAGTATGTCGATTTATCTTTTGATACTTCAGTGCTCTGCTCAGCAAGTCTTTGGTGTGATCTGAAGTACTAGGCCGCTTCACAGGGCTGGGAGCACCAAGCAGCATGTACTGGGTTGGATCAAAACACTTACATCAAGTTGCTGACCTAAGTCTGTATCCCAGGAGCCTCAGGCAGGACTCAGTGTAGTTGGCGGTTTGCAAGGAAAGCGAGAGCAAAGAGTCCCTGCTGTTACAGGCTGAGGTGCCGCCTGCAATGTTCTGCATTTACACAGGAGGTAAGGCATCCTATTTACGGCCTGTGGGCCATCTGCCCATCCTTTCTTCCTACACCTGTTCGGCCCCATCCCCATCCCACACAGTACTCCCCCTTGCTCAGCAGAGCGGAAGAGAAGAGCTACCTGCAGATGCAGGGGACCCGCAGTCTGCAGTGCTAATCCTTTGCTGCGGGCAGACCTCATGGCCAAACCGTGTCTCTCTGAGGCACCCATCGAGAAGTAGTTATTTAAGTAAGCATGTCTTATTTGATTAGTCATTCACCAGTTGCTTGCCATGCAACTTGGTGTACAGATTCCAGATGACCCACCGATGGCCTGGAGCAAGTAGGAGTGCAATAAATGGAAATGCAAAACATTTGTCTGAGTTTGTGTAAATATAGGAGTGGCTTCATATCTACTTTTTATATGCTTTATTGAATCACAAGTGATAGCATTTTGCCAGCTGTCTTTCATCCTGAAGTCCCTGCACATGTTACAGATTGTCCTAGAAGTCCCTGCACATGTTACAGATTGTCCTGATCTATACCAACCCGTTCTTCTGTCTGAAGTCAGTTAAATCATCCATATCTGGCAGCTATGACTTTTACACTGACAGTGATAAGCATAGGAGAAAAGGCGGTTCAATCATTAGGATACACACAAAAAAAGCACCCCCATCATGAGACCAAAGCTCTTGGGATATGCTAAGGTGTCTTTCCCACCTGGGACTGGGATACTTGACTCTCAGCTCCTCTTCGGAACAGGCACAGCAGGGACTTTTAAGCTGCCATGTCAAGGAGGTAGTCCACCTACTGAAAAAAAAAAAATCTTAACCTGCTCATCCCTAGCTGTGTTTAGGAGGCAATGAGTGGGCAGGGATGTCTGGTAGGGCCAGACCTGGTAGTCCAGATGCCCAGGACGATGCTTTGTTTGAGGGTCCTGCTGAGACTTCGGCACCAGGAAGGCCTCTGAGCTCCTCTGCAGCACGGGAATGGGAACACAAACTCACCAGAGAGATCCTCAGTACCTGGGGATATTACTGACAGAGGAGCTCAAGGACTTCAGGAAGTATTTGAGAGGCCTGTGAAGATTTCAGTAGTGTCTAGATGTTGGATATAAGTGGTTTGGATTTTGGATCTCCGAAAATTCATGTTGAGCATAACTTTGTGCACTTGGGGCCATGAGGCCACAATGCATGACATGATTAGTTTGTGCATTCAATCCGTGCAAAATAAGTGGTTCAGCATGGTGATGTGATGCATGGTTTGTTCAGGTGAGAGCAACAGGAGAGCAGCAACTGCATAATTTTATCATGCATACTTGAGTAGGACGCTATAGTGTAATGTGTACAGCTCTGAAACAGAAAACCACAACACCGAACAGTTACAATTTCAGATTATATCAAACTGCCAAGGCCCCTTAAAATCTGGAGGGTAGAAGTCCAGGTGCCTTTACGTTCGAGTGCTCCGTTTCCCAGGTGCCTGCCTCTAACTCGCAGTGCAGCAAACCTGTCACTGAAGGGACCGGATTCAATGCGCTAATGTAAACTCGTTCGGTCATTTCTGTGCTGATGCTTTCTCCACATTGGTGATAAATACTGATAGCATCAACCCTTGCCTGGTTCAGAAGGGTTGTCCTAGTTGCATAGGAAGAAAGACAAAATGCTTGGAAGGGGTTTAATTGAGCTGCTACTTTGTTAACTCCCCTTTCCTTGACCATCCATGGTTATTTTGGAGAAGACTGCCACTAGCCCTTACAACGGTTATTTCTCTAGTTCTTGTATTTAGTAGGACACATTCTAGCTCTTACATTTAGTAGGACAGCCATGGCTCCTGTATGAGCATTATCACTTCTCAACCTGCGGCCAAGCCAACTCGGTCAGTTCCCCCTGCGGTCCAGCAGCCAGCCACTGCTGCCGGCTGGTCGGAACCGGGGCTGTCTTCCCGCTGCCTCCCGGGCAGCCCAGCACCCCCTGCAAAGGCTTCTTGCAGCCCTTTTACACCAAATAGCTGCTGTAGGAAACCTAGTCAGCCTGGTGTGATTACATGAGTCAAGATAAATGTCTATTGAAAAAAAGCCTGTATGCATATATACATATATATTAAAAAAAACCAAAAACCCACACGTATTTAATGTCTGTCAAACAGAAACCTAAAATAAGAGCAGGTAATTTTGCTTGGGAGTTTTATGATGACTTCTTTTTGTACTAATGTTAATTTTCAAAAAACTCCCTGTGTCTAATATTGAAAGACAGCCTACGGCATGCTATCCAGACTACCCCCTCCTCCAGCCTCACTAAAGTGAATAATATTACATATGTAACCACTCCCCCCTCCCACCACTGCCGATCTCTGACAGCAATGATTCTTTTTGTTATTGATTTGGCTTCCCCCCCCCTTTTTTCTTTGGTTAAGCTCTAGTACACATCCATGGTGTTGGGCAGTAAGTCAGATTTCCCCTGGTGAATTACTGGGGAGGGGGAGAAACTTAGGTTTTGTTCTCTGGTTATGGCTCCATGTCAAGGGATTCATATGAGCTCATACGAATGCACATCATGAGTTAGTCCAATTCCCAGCCGGTACTGTTTTTTTTTTAAAAAAGCAACTGTTTGGTGGCACATCACAGGAAGGGGTCAAAATCCCCTTCTCATTTACAATGTAAAGCAAAGCCAGTGAGCTGGGGATCTGCTGCGAGGAATGCAGCTCTGTGCGGTGGTTTGCGCTTTGAAACCAATGCTTTTCTTATTGACTGCTCTCAGATACACCACTGAGTACCGTGGGGCAGAATTTGGTCACAGCATGAAGTATTACATACCATGAGACCCCCCGGTCACAATCCTTGCTTACTAACATTATGTGGTGGAGGACTCGTTTCGTTTCCTGTTGCCTGACATTGGTGACAGAAGAGCGCGCACTGCAGTGACACCTGGTAAACATCGTACTGCAAACTCTAGTAGTGCTTATATTGGTGTATACCTTTGATAATTTGATTGGCTTCAACAAATTTACTCCAGGTATGCTGTAGGATAACTAGGATGGGGATTTGGCCAGCTATCTTATAAAAACAGCCTCTTACTTCCTTTTATACGTTCTACAGTGAAAAGATGCACCTTATATTGCTTCTGTTGCAATCCTCATGCCATAAAGGCATGCCTATCTAAGCAGACCTCGTTTTTAAGACCTCATTTAAATATAAGCCCATCTTGCACTGCTTGCTGGTTACAGTTTAATGGGAATTCGATGTCTTAGCCTTTGCTGTGGTCCTTAACACACAACCATTTAAAAGGCAAGAAAAGTAGCCAAACTGATATTTCAGCATGATAGGTTATAGCTTATCTAGCCTGGAACTTATTACCTGCAATGAGGACAAGACTTGTTTCTACTGAAGGGATCACATTATTTTTCATTTACGTATTATTAATGCACAGTCTAACAGAAAAGGATGATGTTGCATGGCTCTTTCATGATCATGTGCGTGTCTAGACCAGCCTACATTCGCCTAAAAGAAAAAAGTCATCATTTCCAGACACTTTTTTTAAAAAAGGGAAGTTTGGGTGGTAGTGATAGAACAATGAATGATGACCCCTGGCAGAGCTGTTCTCTTTTAAGGCTGGTGCCAGGTCAGGCGCTTCGAGGCAGGAAAGCCTCCGGTGCCTGCAGGCACTCCTGTGCATTTGAGTCATATCAGTACTGTGCACCATCAAAGTTCAAAATGCATTACTCAGACCAGATGTGTAGCTCAGGCCTTGTCAGGCCCAGCCAAACCTGAGTCTATATGAATGTCAAATTTAACATATTCATCACCAGAATTTTCTTCCTCTCACTTTTTTTGTGGGCATTCAGTAGAGAAGACCTATTAAGGCAGAGTTTCATATCTATCAAGGTTTCTTTAATTAACTGACTTTCAGTTCAGTTCAGTTTGCTGTTACATCAGACCTTAAGCTTTGCTCATCTCCCCTGCACTGGGACTACATTGGATTTCCACTCCAGGCTCCTCTATGCACTCAGTCTTCCTCAGAGTGGTAAGATTTTTTTCTGAGGATTTGGGTTTTTCATGTGTCTGCACATCATAAGTTGACTGTAACAACAACGTCATCTACAATGTTGAGTTACCTGACTGTCACACATCCATTCTCTGATCCAGGCTCACTCTCCTCTCCCAGAAGAGAAACCTGCCAACAGCTTGGACCAAGAACCAGCTGGTCTTTAATGCGCAGAGCTTTGTTACACTTTCTACTGCGTGGCTATATGTTCACTTATAGAAGTGTCTGCATGTGCTGTAGATGGCACAGCATTTCCAGCTTCAACCAGCTCCCCAAGGTACCTGTGGTTTCATTTTGCACCGCAACAAGGCTTCTGCCTCACTGTTCCCCCACTCTCATGCTGGCTTCCATGTTGGGCATTTTCCTCCACTCCCCGAGGCTTTGGAGAAGGCAAGGGTCACAAGCATGGCCTGCTGAAAGTTTCCAGCACCTAATGCTTCTCCTTGATGCTTCCCGCCTTCATCTTGCAGACAGCTTGATCTGTAGAAATCCAGAAGTCTGACCACGCTCTGCAAAGGGCTGACCTTCCAAATTTCACGGTATTTACTCTTTTGAGTTAACAACGCTTCCTATTTGGAAATAACTTTGAATTAAGCTCTCATCAAAGTCTAGCAGGAAATACAGCAGTCATGGATAAGTTTTTATCTCTTTTTTTCTTCTCTACAATGAAGGTTCAGCCTGAAATAATAACATCTACAGTATAGCTGCTGAAGCTATGTTTGTGTTTAACCTCTTTTTATTAACATGCTCTTTCTGTTATGTTTCAGGGTGTAACTAAATATTTTCAGTTGTAGGGAATGTGCAGCTAGATCATATCAATCGTGACTTGGTTTTGCCCAGTTAAAAAGCAATAAGCTATTTAAAAATACTTGCTAATGTATAAAAGATTGCATAGATCTCTGTTTTAATACTGCCATGATGAAAACGTCATCAGCAGATAAAATTAACCCAGCAAAGCCTGTAACAAATGGAAAATAATCACAGGACGTCACAGAGGTCAGCAAAACCAGAAGATGATAACTTTATAGGCATGTGGAGCCAGTAAGTGTTTAATCTACGACCTCTCTTGTTTTGAGCTGGGTGAAGCAGAGACAAGTAGACACAAGAAAAAGTACAAACGAGTTCTTTATTCTGAAACTGCATTAGAGCACTCTAAAGATAGCATCAAGGACTGCGTGGAAATCCCCTGGATATGTTTTGTAATTTTTTCCGGTGAATCTCAGGATAGCAAACACAAGAGGGGAGGGTAAGTGGATGACCACAGCTGGTGTAGGCTGCATTTGGTATTCCGCTTTTGCGGTGCAGACACCCAGGGTGGAATTCATCTCTGTTGTCTTGTTGACTACAAGGTGCATCCAGATGACTAGTCCAGATGTAGATGTTTACACTGTAAAGGTGACACGCTTGATGAGATGAATCTCACAACCTGTTTCTAAGGTGATGTTTCCTCTTGGAGAAAGTTAGGAAATCAGGGCAATACGCAGATTGCCTTTTACTTCATAGCTTCTTGACTAATCGGTTTGATGCTGAGCAAACTACAGAGACACTCAAAACTTACAGTGACCAGTGCTTGCTGAAATCAATGGGTGTTAGGCATTTGAATGCCTTGCATAGCTGGGGTAATTAACCTCTCACTTCTTCAATTTATATATTTGTTCTGCATGAAATTGGAGAAAGAACACTCAGCTAACTCTCCTCAGTAGTTATGAGATTAAATTCAGCGATGATTACAGTATGCACTGACATCCTGAGGTGAAAGGTCTGATACACAAATATTTCTATCTGCATTGAGGACATATTCACTCCCCACTAACAACATAACTTTTGGATTAACGAGTCTCACCTTTTGAGATTCCTCTTTCATTTTTCTGAAGTCACTTTGTTTTGTTTTCTTTCAGGTACTCCATCGGATATAGAGGAATCAAAATGAAACTTGCCCAAAGGGAGCATGTGGAACCAGATGCATGTCTCTGCACTAAACAACAGCTAAATATTAAGCCCACTTCATTACCATTTCCTTGGTTATTTTACCAGTGTTCTAGAAATGTACTTGAATTCTCAAATAATTCCCAGCTCAGGCCCAATATGTTCCCAGTGTAGAAAATCAGAGCAGATGCATTTATGCCAGGGCAGAGCTGTTTGGAATAAGGGTTAATGGCAAGAATCTTGGCATTGTTGCCAAAGACAATATATCCTCCACTTGCATTAATAGCACATTCAAGAAAACAGGGTTTTCCTTTGTAGTAAATGAAATTGCATTAAAGAACTAACTGGCTCCATCATTGGTTTCTCTTTCTGACAAAGCAAAAGATTTGAAATGTCAAACGACAAAGAAAAGTACTGGGCCACAGTTCTCTGTACACTGCTTGCAGCTGGCTGTGGATCAGTATGTTTAGTGTCTTTGAATGATAACACAGTTGAGATGTAGCGGGGAATTTGTATCTGGCTTACACAATGCTTAATGTTATAAATTGGGGGAAATAGATGACCCACTTGTTTACTCTGAGGTTTTCAAGGTTATCAAGGGAGATGAGAATAAACCACCGTGGCATGAACAAGGAAGATAAGTGAAAAGTTCATCTAGCTGTCTTTTATTTATTTCTGCATGGATATTCTGCAGTGGAAAAATATTCATAATAAAGATAAAAATGTGATCTCAGTGAGACCTGGAAAGTATGGGTAAAAAGACCTAGAATTACTAGCATGGAAAAAAATCCCAGCAATGAGAAATACAGCAGGAAGAATCACCTCATCTCCTAGCTTGCTTATACATCCGTGAATTGCATCATTCCCTTTTACTCCTGTAATGAACTGTGAACTCATACTGAGCTGTTTGCCCACTGTGCCCCCCACGCTCTTTGTTGTTCTCGGGATATCATACCCCACCTTGTATTTGCCTGTGTTAAAGTGCATTTGTTTCAGTGGGTCTAGTTTGCTAATCCATATATTTCACACTGACTCCTCTGCCTCCTCCGTTTTTACTGTTTTTCCAGTGTTCCTGTCATCTTTGTTTTTTATCAGTAATGAGTTAATATTTTCTTCTTGGCCACAGATGAGAACGTAGAATGAGATTAAATCTGGGACTGATCTCTGCAGAAAATAACTAGAGAAGTCATGTGCTGAAGATTTCTTATTGCCAACCCATTAGTAATTCTGCCAGGGCATCAGTTCTCAGTTAAATGGGCATGGGGTTTTTGCCAGCAAAAGTTCCTAGATTTTTCTGCCTAAACATTGTACAATACCAAAACAAATACCTCACAAAAGTCTATGTAATTGCTTTTATCAACCAGGTTAGTAACTGACATCAGCAAAGCATGGAATCAGGTTTATTTAAGAAGCTTTTTTTTCTAATAATTAACATAGAATGACACTGATGATTGTTTTCCTTCTTCTTCAAGCAACTGTTGTAGGATTTGTGGGTGTAAGTTGCATTCAGGAAGAAGTGATACTATTTACTTGTATCACATAAGAACAATATTTTCCATTACATTAATATTTAAGGGAAATGTTAGATACAGAACCAGGATGTTTGCTGGACACTTTTTCCTTCTAAGTTTAGAATTTTATTATCTCCAGAGGATATATTTACTATTGCTGAGATTAATTTGATGATAAAAAACTCTTTATTGCCTTTAGATTTGCCAAGCTCAGATTTTCCCTCGATGTGAGTGCAACTCAGACTTAGGAAGATGTCCAAAATGTTCCTAAATTTATCCTTCTACAAATGTTGGTGTTCTGTTTTGATAAAGTGGAATTCCTTCGAAAAGATCTAATCATTTTACACTGCCCACTGACTGTCAGTTCTGAACTGCAAGAAACTTTCGACTTGAGATAAAAATTGACCTAGGGAGATAACCTACAGTATAAAGGCTCTCCAGTGTCATTAACCTTTAGTATCCCCTGCATACCCATCTAATCCACACAGAAAATAAATGAAGTCAAACCCCTGAAAAAGTTTCATACCAGGTAAAATTTTTTACCTACCATCTGTTTAAAATGTGTAAACCACCCTATCTTCTGGCATCTGGTGCTAGACTTCGGGGAGTTTCGATCCCTGTATGTGGGAGAGAAGTGTTCATGTTGTAAACAAGTCAGATGCCAAAAGAACAAATAGATGACACACAGGGTGCTGGGTTAGAGTTCAACTGTCAAGTTTTGGCGTTATGTGGCAATGCAAGAAGTTCCCTACTCCTACGTGTCTGCACCATCCAGCCAGCTCCACTGCCATACTCTGGCTATGAGCTGCTCCAGCACAGCTGAGGAAAGGACCCTTTGGTCCCTTAGTCTGGAAAATGTGATGTTCTTTATTTTTAATTCTACTCAATTGCTATGTTGTACAATGGCTAAACAAACTGCAAACACAACCGAAAAATTATATTTTCCTACGTTAAATAAGAGAAAACAATGTGCTATTGGTTTCCTCCATCAGGTCACTGAAAACTTTCAAGACGAAAGAGTGATTTTAACAAACTGCAATTCACATATTTGCACCAAGATTTACACAGGGACACAAGTAAAAGAACTTAGAAGTACATTTGTTATCAGAATAAAAAGTGCCATGTAAGTGAGAATTAGGTAGCTCTCAGATTAGTCTATATTCGGGGGGGGGATCTTATGAAGAACTGTGATATTTTTATTTCTCTTACTAAAAGAAATGAAAAATGACAAATTTACAGTAGACCAACTATCATCAGTCTCTATGTTAACCATCATCAGTTTCCATGCTATGGCATGTTTCATGGGGACTAGAGATCAGCATGACCACACCTACACTTGTCTACGCTCACCGTATCCTGAGGCAGGTTGCTGGGTCCCCCTTGTCCAGCTCCAAGCCTCTTTGCAAGCTAGCTCAGCCCAGATTCAGGCTGTGTTCAAATGTCCCATCAGCAGTCCTTCCTGGCAGGATCCCAGACATAGTGTTGCCACCAGGCAAGCAAGATATGTGGCAGCTCATCTAGATAGATCACAGGGTAGCCCATCCCTAAAGGAGAGATGAAAACCCCTTGTTGTACATAGGACATTTCTTTCTCTGGGGGTCCTGGCCCCACTCAGTGGTGGGCTGGTCTTGGAGCGGGCTTTGGAGATAACCCAAAGGAAGCTTGTTAAAGCCTTTTCTGAAGAAAAACATCCTTTATCTCAGATTTCCCTGTCCCTCAGCTCCAGGAACTCCAGGTTGCAACTTGCAGGACTGAGGACATCCCAGGACCGTATTTTTCCAACACATTCAGGCCTGATAAGTCTGAAGAGGAATTTTTCACTCCGGAGGCTCCATCTGAAGAGAGTCTTAACGGCACTTTTACAAGGTCGTTTGCAAAGAGGGGGTTTCCCATTTGTGACCACAGAAGATTACAGTGTTGACTCTTCAAAAAGAGTTAATTACCAAGAAGAACGGCACCAGCTGACTCTCAGGTGCAGGCTGGTGGGCGCAGTCTGGGTGAACCAGACAGGGATTCACACCAATGTCCAGGTGCTTGGGCGGTTTGGTTGTGCTGGGAGAGCGGCAGCACACCACTGTGCAGCTGGCACCCGGCTGCCTAACCTTTGGCAGAATTCCCATTTCTTTCCTCCTCTCCATGTATTTCGCGTGCCAGCAAACACCAGTGCTGTCGCTTTACCCTGAGGTCCCCGTGCTTGTAAATTGCCGTGGTTCCTGGCAGGGCACTCAGGCAGGTCAGGGCATCCGTCCCTGCCCAGCAATACCTCAGGCAGTCACCGGGTGCAGGAGCTGGAGTGCTCCCCTTGGGCTCTCCAGCATGACCAAAGTAATGCAGAAAGCTGGGGAAGTCAGCTCATTAGAGCTTGTTTTCACCCCAAGCTCAATGCAGCCTCCATCAGTTCCCCCAGCACCACACAAAATGCAGCTCAGGGTCTTTAAGATGTGTCACAAAACCCCTTTTGCGGTGAAGCGTGAGGTAGGTATGAGTTTGTAACTGCTGACACCATCCCAGTCACCCACAAGGACACAACTTTTTTTGCAATTAAATTCTGGTTCACCCATCTCAGCTTTTCTCAGAATGATTCTCTAGAGAGCTGGAGGTGCAAGTGTGGACGAGCACCTTGATACTGCAGCAGTCGCTCGGGACAGACGGATGTGCAGAACTGTGCTTAACCTTGCTGACAGCAAATGAACCAGGGTATCTGTGCTCTAAATATTTCCAGGGTTTGAAACTTCAAGGCAACTGTAATTACAAATTTAAGAGAAGGAATTTTGTGTAACTAACTTTTCCTGAAAAGTTGTGATCAGGGTGAAGAAAGAGAAAGCAGACAGTTTTTTTGCTTTGGTTTTGTGTTTTTTTTAACTGTAAAATTATCTCTGTCAAAACAACATAAGCTTTTTGGAATATCATTGTACATAATGTTAGAACCTTAACATTAAGTCCTTACCTGGCACAATACAATATTACTGAAAGGCTGGATAAAAAGGACAGGGTATATTTACATTGTACCTTGCTTTCCTTCATAACTAACGTAAGTTACTTAACCAAAGAAACCGATGAGAGGAAAATGAAGTCTTGCTTACAACATTATTTATCTTGTCACCAGAACTAAGTTTATCACGTAGAGATAATAACTGCAATTAAAAAGCCATCATCTCGCTGAATAACAGTGAGAAACAGGAAAAGATAAGTCACACCACACCCAGAAACTTCTCTTGCACAGTCACAGAATAACCTGAGTTTCCTGAACAAATGACAGGTGATTTTTTCCAACCTTCAAATACTCATTTTTGTCCTCCTACTTCTAGCTTAACCAAAGACCACATGTGAAAACCTTAACAAAAAAATTTCACCCTTAAATACTCACCCAGTCTGTCCTCTATGCCCACCAGCAGTGCAGTGCATGGGCTCATCTCAGCAGAGGGTTTCCCTCTGTCCCACCTCCTCTGCCCTTCAAGGCGTGCTGCAGTGGGTGGGATGCTGTACCAACAGACCACCTAGCAGCTCCTCTACTATTTCTGCTTGGACCATTCCCAGATTCTGCTATCCAGAGGAATACGAGTACAAAAGCATGTTTGATTTCATTTGATCAATACCCACTTGAGAGTAATGAGGGATTACTGCAACACATGTCCCCTACTTTTTCCTTGGGTATTAATTATGCATACTCCTCCCCACCCCTTGTCAGTGAGACACAGGGGAAGCTAGCCACTGGTGATGATTTATCTGCACAGATTTCATGTGGCTTGTAGTCACGAGACAGGGTTTGGTAGATCGTGCAGCTATTTTGCTAAACAAAGTGGTTTATTCTGACTTCTGTCACTTAATTTTTTGTTGTTGTTGTTGTTCAAAGTATTGGATTTCCACAGATACGTGTTTTAAAAACAAATTCTGCCAACTTTTAGATGGTATCTCTCCTGCCTAAAACCTCACTACTGCAAAATCTAAGTTGGAAGTATACCATGACACATGCAACCTCTTCTTTTCCCACGTGAAAATAGTTCTTGTTCCTCAGACACTTTATCTAGGTGCTTTTCATACATGCCTATGTACCTTAGGTGCTAATGCTTGTACATAACTCTCAGTTTTATTTTATTTCAGTTCAGGATGAATTGTTTTAGACACAGCTCTTATCTCCAGCCACATCTCCCCAAACTGCATGAAAATATTGTCGTATTTTTCCAAAATGTCTCAGGTACTTCCGTCCATTTCAAAAGTGATTGCTGCCAGAAGATGTCAGTTGGGAAGCGGGTCTTTGGCTGGAGCAGCATATCATGCACACTCGTCTGATGTCCTCAAATGATGCCTTCAGTTCCCACTGCTCCACTGCCTTCCAGAGGCTGGCAGATCTCCACAGCTCTGCTGCATGCATGGTCTCCCATCTGCTTTGGCGTCCCGACGTCTCCACCTCTGTGCTTTCCAACTGCAGAGTCTCATTGCTGCCTGCCCGTGCCAGGACGGGGCTGGAGGACTCCAAGCCAGCCAGGGCATCAGGGCAGCGCCCGTGGTGGGCACAGCCGCTCTCGTGCAGTGAGAGTGCTGTCACACTGCTGGCTGAGAAAAGTTTCCTTGTGGGTCGATTCTCCTTCCCAGTTCCTCTTTTAGCCATTTTTTTGCTTTCCCCTTGCTTGTCACAGCCTCCTCCTGCCTGCTTGGCCAGTAGCCTGCCTGCCTGCCTGCTGCATTTTGTCTTCCTCTCTGCGAACAAGCACATCGCTCCGTGACCAGCAACCATCCCAGTCTGCACCAGATGCCTGGCATTCCAGCATACAATTCTTGTTGGCCTACCCCTCCCACCGCAGCCGCCCCCTGAAGCCCACAGGACTTCACGGTGGCTGCCCGTCTCTGCTGCCCTCTCAGTGCTTCTCTGCCTCTTTAAGAAGGTATCGCATCAAGGGGGAAGAAGTGTTTGGGTTTTTTTCTGGGAGGTTATTTAAGGTTTCCTGTTGCATAATTAAGAAATGTTTCCACCAAGTGATTAGCAGCCTACCCAGCTGTGAGTATCTTTTATTCACCCTGCTTGGGAGCACTCCCAGGCTTTGGGCTTTGTGCGGAGCTATTTGCACTTTTTCACCGCAATTGTTTTCAGTGGAAAGGGCTGAAGATCTGCTCATTTTCTGGGAAGAGCTGCGGGAAGGCCCCAGGCATGGCTGCCCCTGGGGTGAGCTGTGTCCATCCCCTCACCCCATGTGGGATGGACTGAAGGGGGTAAGGCAGGGCTGGCTCTCGCACCATCTGACTGCACCCTCCGCGATCTGGAGAACATGATGTGGGTGTTCAACCTCACCTTGCCTCTTGCTAGCCAGAACAGCCAGTGCTGCAGCCGCCTTGGTGCAAGACGGGGTTTTATTTCTAAGCATAACAAAAGCACGGGACAATGCTACCTGATGGGCAATGAAAGAAAAAACATTCTCTAGACCTCCCAGAGAAACAGTCTGGTTGTCATCTGTAATCCTCTACAGATGTCTTCTATACCTGCCTTTTCTGAGGTATCACCTCCCCAGAGGCATGCACATGTCTTCTCTCCCTCCTCACTCAGACTGACCAGCGGCGTGAGCGCACATGTCCCATGGAGCCAGCACGCCTGCACGGATCCTTCGAGAACTGCTGTGCTCTGCTTAGGTGATCAAGGCTAAAAATGGCACAAGAACTTGGGAGAAATGCTCCCTGAAGAACCACTTCCTGCCATTAAACTATGTGCTTTTTTCCTCTTTTTTTTTTTTCTTTTTTTTCCTTTTTTTTTTTCCTTGACTGCAGAACACACACACAGCTACTCTTTGTAAATGTTTCCTCCCTCTTCAATAATTTTCTCCGTGTCCCCTCCATTTTATAAAAGGGAATCCAGATGACTTCTGGTCTTTCCAGTGGCTGTTGAAGGTAGAGAAAAACACCACAAGCTTCAGTAGCTGACAGTCATGCGTTATAGAGTCCAATAAAATATTCAAATATCACAGCAATGAGCGAGATATAGCTATGTGGGCTATAGCTCACTCTTCAGAGTTTTGTGAGAAATTCGGCCCATATTTCTTTCTAAAGTAAAAAAGAGGAGTGATGCACTTTAAATGAATTGGGTAAACAACCTGTACTTGCCCGAGCACTTTATTTATAGATCATATTGCTCTCAGCTCGAAGGAGGCAGACAGTCGGTGACAGCTTTCCCAGAGAGGGGTGTCACTTGGAGGTTCTTAGGTTCAGATGCATCACTCTGAGGGCTGGGTTACCAGCAGAGCAGAGGAAGGCCTGTCTACCTAAGCATACTCATTCATTGATTAAAATTGCAAAAGGAGAAGATCAGAGAAGGATCCCTTTTCTTCTTAAACTTCATGCAAATTTCAACATTGAGACTGAAAGTGACCCAAACAGCCATTAATATTCTTACTGTCCCAAGGGGCACCACCAGCCAGGCAAGATGCTGCTCATCAACACGCTTCAATTCTCCCATAAAGAAAGCCCTAGAAAATCCCACTGCTACATGCTGCCTCTCTGCCTGGGTTTTTACTATTTGACATCCTTTTCCTAAGGAAGGTATCACCTCCACCTGCTTACACAAAACCATATAGAACTGATATAGCTTTGCCTGCAGCTTGAAGTCTTCCATTGCCCTGCCTTCAAATCTGAGAGTGAGAAGTACGCCAGCGCCTGGCTTAACACCACAAGCTTTCCAACAAAGCTTCCTGGCAGTTTCAAAACTTCTCTTATATCTTGTTTGTTGGTGGAACAATCCTGTACCAAAGATAGAAAACACTTGAAACTAAAAATATAGAGCAGCCAGAGGTATTGTGTGTGGTTGAATAAGGGGAAGTACTTGACCTCGTGGTGCCCTGGGTTCCAGATGAGCAGTCCTGAGCCTTTTCAATCAGTATCTGACAACTTGCTTTTTCATCAGCGTTCATCCTTGACGTAATAATAACAACTTCATATAAACATTTGCTGATGGGCATTCATGACAGCTGCTAAAGTTATGCAGAACAAACAGTACGTACCCGCGAGGAGCACGGTACAGCTGCTGCAGCACATTTAACATGCACTGCTTTCAGCCACGTAGAGAAAGAAGGAAAAGGTGAACAAAGTATTCATTACATGGAGAGAGGAAACAGGAGCATTGGAATTCAATTTCCACTACCTAGCATTTAGATGAATGCTTTCTAGAGGCCTGACTGTGAATAAGATAATTTTGTCGGTTTGGGGGGATTCAAGGCAGTTCTTGAGTCTCCCACAATTTTCCTGTATAACCTAGACAAATTGTTTAACCTACCCGTGCTTCAGTTGTTGGGGTTTTTTAATAGCATTCCTAGTAACACTGCTCTGCATAACATTTTCATATACTAGATCAGGTGGTTTAGATACTTTATAAAAATGTATATTATATATACATACCTAATCCTGCCTCCTAGTGCTGGTGCAGCAAACAAAAGACACCATCATCTCTTGAAGGTATGATATTTCTGTAAGAGAAGATGATGGTCAGAGATAGGCTCATAGCTGGCAAGGTCTAAAGAGAGGTTCGTAATCACAACTTACTTTCTCTTTGGCATCACAATGGGCAGTTTCATCGAGGATTGACTAAACAGGGATGCAAGATTAGCTTCACGGTCTGTTAAGAAATCCCTCATTTCCCCATTTTAGAAAGGTGCAACCCTGTATTTTCTCCAAATTTGCATAAGTCCTGGTCCTGTTATTAGAAACAACTGGTAGAACTCCGGAGACTTACTGGCAATCGACACAAATGGACAAAAAGTTAATAAATAAATCACCACTCAGAGTAAGAAAAATCTCTAGAGTATGCTTGTGTAACTCCTTATTTGCATCACTTGAAATTTATACTGATTTCTATTGCCATGACATTAATAAAAATTTTTTAAAAAAGGGTTTGCACAATTTTTATGAAGTCTTGTAAATAAATTTGCAGTCACCAGTTTCACGTGATATACCCCGGAGAAAGAGCCTCCCTTTTCCTGAAAGACTAAGATGAAGGTAAAAATTTGATTAAACTATTTCAGCCTCAGCTAAATCTCATCTCAGACACTCTCAGCTGACCCCAGTAGTTTTGTTTTGAATAGAGTAGCTAATAATTTAAATTCAAATCTCACTGCTGGAGCAGTGAAAAGGTGTAGAAAAAACAGCTATACTCTTTGCCTGGGAATTTGCTACAAGATTTTGAAAGCAATTGTCATGGCCAACGAGATACACCAATCACAGGATCACAGGGGTTGGAAGGAACCTCTGGAGATCACCTAGTCCAACCCCCCCTCCTTGTGGGTCAATTATTTTGGTAGCTATTGCCTGACCTGCCTGCCATTCTCCATCGCTGTTTCTTCTTAGCCCCTGGCAGCACATATCAGAGTCCCCACAAGTGACAGTAACCAGGAACTCAGCCTTCTTGGGCAGAGAACTTTTTTGGTGCCACAGTACTCTTCTGAGATACCCGTGATTTACCCAGTGCTTTATCGAGTGCTTACATTTCCCGGGTTTATGTCAGGAAATAGGAATCTATTTAAAAGATTTTATCAGATATGAATACAGAAGCCAAGATTTCCTGTCACTGGGCACTCATCATAATGCTTGGTAACTGGGACGCAGCATCCCTTCAGATCAGGCAGGACTGCTTGAACTTCTGCTCCTCTCTTAAGACGAATCCACAATTTTCAGATTTTAAATGTACACAAAACTGTTAAAACCTTTCTATTTTTAAAAATTACTCTTCACTTTCTCATCTATGTAGAAACAAAAAAACTGCTCTACAGGGGAAAAAAAATCATTAAAAAAAGTAATTTAATTGCCTGACCAAGAATGAGGCTCCAGGAACCGCAGGTGGAAAAAACTTGCCCTACTGAAGACAGTGACTGATTTTCCTCTTGCTTGCCTATGAGGCCAGTTTTCCACATTTTGCTTGTGAAATCAGCCTGGATATCGTAATGATTATAAAAAGCAGGTAGTCAGGAAGAAAATGTGTTATAAAAGTTAGTCACATCCAAAGTGGTTGAAAAAAACCTGACAGAACACTTCTGAATTAAAAAAAGCGGTGCTATCAAAGCGGTATTTCACAATATCACATCAGTTCTGCCAAAATACTATTTCAGAGGAAATGAGAAATTCCTGACATAATCAGATGATCTGCTTAAATTTCTCATTAAAAAAAAAACCCAAACACTGAAACTACAGGTTTTTGTTAAAGTGAAATTCGTGTGGGAGTCCAAGTTAGACTAATTGCAGGTCTAGATTTCTTTTGCTGAATTGTTGTCACTTGCCTAGCGTTCTTTGGTGACAAGTTCAACATTCAGATTTCAAAAATTTCAAAATCCTTTATGAAAGAAAATCTTCAGCCCTTTTTAATGATTGTTAATTTGCTTTCTTAAAGATTTTTAGCACAACAATTTTATTTCTAAATGGTAAAATAAACAAAACAATGTTTAATATACAATGTCTCTTCCTCTATGAGTGTTATGCTTCCTTTATGGGTTGGACCAACATTTTCAAATACGGCAGGCTAAAGCTATGTACCTACATCCATGCATCTACCACCTCTGAAAATGCAAAATTAGCATTTATTTCCCTCAAGGAAGATGACTGCATTTATGTAAAAGGGTAAAAGTGGATGTTACAGGGCATGGAAATCCACACTAGCTAAGACGTGGACACCTCTGCTTTCACACACCCCCAGTAGGTATCAGGAGCTGGAAAAGCACTTTGAAGAGAGGACTACATTTTCTTTTAATTCCCAATAAATGAAATAGCAAGGGAAAAAACTTTCAGAGGATGCTAAATGGCAGCATCTTGCTGCAGTCAAGTAGCATATTGGGGTTTTTATCCTCACCCTGTTGTTCAGGGCCATTGTGTTACTATTCTGCCTGGACTGTGTTACAGCTGAAGAGGAGTGTTGTAACTTCTGACCCTGCCTGGGAGGTGTGATCCCTACCCAAAGGTCATCTCCTCTACCCTGGGGTGCTGTGCCCCATGCTGTGCTCGTGGTCGGTTCAAAGCAGTGTGGACATGTTGCCAAGCCATTGGGAATCACTGAAATAACTCACCTGTAGGTAATTCATCTATGTAGTAGGCACACGATTTCATTTTTATTGGTCTTCATTTTCTATCTGCCTGATCCACTGAAATTATTGCATCATTTCAAGTTTCACTGCAGATGTTTCAGGTTAAAGGTCCTAATTTAAATGCCATCTAGAACCCAGGGCCCAACAGGATTGTCACAGTATGATTATGTCGTGGTTTGGGCCAGATTGGCCCAATCCGGTGGAACGACAGATGCTCGCTCCCTCTTGCTCCTCTCCCGAAGGGAGGCAAGAGAGAGAGAAAAAGAGAGACTTAAGAGTTTAGAAGGAACTAAACTTCTTTAATGAATTATTAATAATAAAATAATAAAAAGAAAATAATGAAATATATACAAAACCGTATCAAGCTCCCAGGATGACAATCACGTCACCAGCAGGCGCTGGGGAAGTCCCAGACTGGACTCAGTGACAGATGGGAACTGGATTCTGGATCTGGATTCAGGATCGGGATCAAAGGCAGACGCAGAGATAGAGTCCTCCTCGGATGTCGGCCATTGAGGAAAAGAGGGCTGACCCTTTGATCCCTCAGCTTTTATACTGAGCATGAGGCAGATGGGATGGAATACCCTGTTGGTCAGTTTTGGGTCACCTGTCCTGTCCGCTCCTCCCCACAGGTGTGACCCCTCTACGCTTTTCCGCTTCCGACCCTCCAACGGGGCAAGTAACAAAGTTGGCTGGCCTTGGTTGTTAGAGCAATAAGGATAAGCAGAAGCCTCTCTGCATACCGTTCCTTGGCATCAACTGTAAACATGGGTCTTATCACTCTGAGAGTGAACAGTTTTCTGCACAACATGCTGGTAATTTCAGCAGTTAGAAGAGGCCTAGCTAAAAAGTAAAGTTGCTAAACAAAATTGGTCCTGTTTTACCTCAAACCAGGACAGATTAGCATTCAAAAGCATTTCAAAGGCTTGCTAAGTACGGACAACAAAACTCAATTAAAGTTTTACTTTCTAGGTTGCAGTGACCAGAGACCTTTTGTTTCTGACTTTCACTGTAAGTCTAACTGACCACAGCAATAGCTTTGCTGTTGACAGAACTAATTTTTCTTTTTCTCCAAGAACAAAAGTTTGCTGTGATTCTCCAAGCATGAGTCACCAGATATTCTGTGGAGAAGAGATAATACACCACTGAAGCTTTTGGAAGCACCCCTAAGCTATCCTTACCTTGATTTGGCAATAATGAGAAAAGCCATGGTCAGTTTTGGGAAAGTGTTTCAACAGCAATGTAGATGCGACCAGTGAAATAATACTACATTCCCAGATTTCACAGGAGCTAGTATGGATGCACCAACCACATCCACATTGCAAGCTCTTCCCTTCTTTGCCTAAGTGTCCACTTGAGGTCCTGTCTGAATTGATACCCAGTGCACAAACCTTTTCGGCACCTTTGACAAGACCCTTCCATCACACTAACTAACCGCATAATGTCCTCATCAGATGTATCCTGTGGCTCTTGAAGTCTCACTCAGACAAGTGGCCTTACCCACGGCTGCCTTT
Source organism: Burhinus bistriatus (assembly GCA_013397275.1). NCBI lineage: Eukaryota > Metazoa > Chordata > Aves > Charadriiformes > Burhinidae > Burhinus > Burhinus bistriatus. The sequence continues at coordinate 171,662 of VYXH01009033.1, forward strand.
TCTGTTGCGGTGGTGTGCAAAACTGAGGAACAGGGAGCAAAGAAACAGCCAGATCTACAGAGCTGTCTGTACAAGCAGAGAGACCTTCACAAGGCTGACCTGCCATTTTATCACTAGGGCTGTGAATCTATGACTAAAGATAGCAAAAGACACAAGTCAGCCACCCCTTGATACCTGGTAGATTGGTAAAGCCAACAATGCTCAACATGCGATTACTGAGATAAAATACAAAAAAGATACCTTTTCGGTTTACTCGTGTCCACAGAAATGCAATAAACAAACATGGACAACTAGCCCTCTTTGACCTATGTTTCAGGACACAAGCCTAGCTTTTGCATTGTAAAGCCATGCATTAAAAAGTATCCTTGGCCGTTGTTTGCTAAAGCATACACACAGGGCACCTCATGAAAAACCAAAAAAATGCACCTCATACCCATCACCTCACTGGGGGGGCTGCAGTAACACGTGCCATGTCCCACAGCTACCTTGCCCTATTGACAGTGATGGGTGAACACCCCATCAACCAGGACCATCACCAGCAAGTCAAACAGCACCCGCAGGGAACCTTCCCATTGGCCCAGACCGTGCCTCCCATAAGCTCTGCAGCTAGCCCTGAGGGCATGATGCTTGAAGCTCCTGCTCTGTGTGCTGTGGCTTTGCCAAGCTTTCACAGGAGACTGAGGATGGCAGTCTAACACTTCTGCACATCCTCTCAGAGACACTGAGGAAAGGCCAGATATGCCCAGGCTGCTCCCATGGTAGCAGAAATGCTCAGAGCCCTTCCCAGTGCACCCAAAGGCAGGTCCTTCACAGTTGATCATTTAAAGAAGGCTCAAAGACAAGTAGACACACTAGATATTTCTTTTCCATGATTTCTAGAGGGTCCTCTGAGACTGAGGAGGAAGAAAAAAGGAGCGAGAAGCAGCAGAGGGAACACTGAGGTGAGAAAAAGGAGAAAGAGGAGGAGATGCTCCATAGGGGAGCAGATATACCCTACAGCCCACGGAGGGCCCACACTGAAGCAGATGGATATTCCTGAAGGACTGCAGCTTGTGGAGAACCCATGCCAGAGCACATTTTTCCTGACAGGAACTGCAGCCCATGGGAAATTCACACTGGAGCAGAGGAAAAGTGTGAGGAGGAAGGAGTAGCAGAGAGAAATCACTATGTACTGACCATGCCCACATCTGCCAGCTTGCACCACTGAGGGTGGGTGGAAGAGTCTGGACTGAAGGAGTGAAGCTGAACATGAGAAAGGGGGGAGAGTGTTGTTTTAATGTTCTTCTTTTTGTTCCACGGTGCCCAAATCTATTTTAATTGGCAATAAATTACATTGATTTCCCCCCATTGAGTCTGTTTTGCCCACAACAGTAATTGGCAAGTCCCTGTCTTTATCTTAGCCCATGACCTTTCTCATCCTATTTTGTCCCTCTGTCCTACTGGAGGAGGAGGGGAGGGAGGGAGGAGGGAGCGAGCAGCTGGGTGAGCATTTGGCTGTTAGCCAAGATTAACCCACCACAGTCCCATTTTGGCATCTGCGGACTTCTCGTTTGTGGGAAAGGGCAGAGATATGCTATTTTTGCCTTACCCTTCCTCTGCCACCCAAAAGCATGGCTGGCACAGCCATGGACTGACCAGTACTCCATATCTGGAACTTCTAGCAACATCTTAAACTGAGGCAGGAGTGAATCCCCATAGTCCCAGCAGGAAATGTCATCCTTGGCCTCCATTAGAATTAGGCTGGGTCTAGCACTAGAGGACAGCTCAGGACCTACATGCTCAGACTCAGCACTGACCAAGCTGTCCTGGTCCTGGCTGGTTTTGTGAAGAGGGACTGCACAAAACTCTGCACTGCACCGCACCCTACAGCCCTCCTTATGTGGGGTAGCCCAACTACCCACACACAGAATAAGCAAGATTGCTTATATCGCCAATAATCTTGTCAAGGTGGGTTGTCCTGCCCTTTTGGCCTGTCCACAAGAATTCGTCCATGAAAAGACTGATAGAGCTTATAAAAATAATAACACATCTTCAGTATGAATTAGAGCAGAACAAGAATGTACGTGTGGCCTTTTGTTACTGAATACAGCCATCTAGTGGTTAATTCTTGTTTATTCCCTACAGTTTTCAAAAGAGAACAGCGCTGACAAGTAAAGAGGGATGAGGGTGCACAGGCAAGAAAATTCCTTTCTTCCTTGCACAGAGCATAAGGGTTACCCTTAAAGTTTGACTTGAAGAGGCCACTTGGCCACTTCAACTTTTGGCTTTGGGTAGACTTTCTAAAAAGGAGTCCCAGTAAGGTCTGGGCACTGACTGCCCACCAATACCAGATCGGTAATTCCTGACAGAAATGGCTACAGTTCTATTGCTCATTGTATTAACTCAGTGTTTATGTGATTGAATATCTATAAAAATCCCATACCCAAAAACTTAACTTCCCGGTGTACTTTTGGTCCTTTTCTTTTACACATAACAGGTTCATTCCCTAAATAAAATATTTTTTTACTTATTTTCTAAAAAAAAATCCTAGGCTATTTTAGCATTTCTGCTTTGGGTCAGAGAAATGCTGATTCAAGAGTCTTGAAGAAATGCATGAAAACTGAAACAAAAAAGAAGAGCACGAGTATGTAACAGGTTTATTTCATGTAAATTGGTTTACACATCCTGAACAGGTCATGTGGGAATACTTATATTTAAATAAGAGTCAAATAATAAAATAATAAACAGGAATTGCAGAATAAACTGCAAAAATGTCTAGTGATTGGTCTAATTCACATCAAGAGCTGAATACTAGAAAAGGTTGTTGGTAGGCCTGAGTAGCAACTTCTATTTCCTGTTAATTTACTATCACAATGTAACAGAATTCAATTCCTGTTTCTGTTGTATCTTCTCCCTTTGCCTTCCAAGAGGATGCCAGCTGATCCCTGGCCTGGCATGGGTACTACCACACACACCACCACCCTCTCTCCCCTGCCCTCAGGAAGCAGTTGCCCATGGACCACGCAGAGGGTGGCCACGTGAGGAATGGGTTTATTGCAACAGGAGGAAAGAAAAAGAAGTTTTGGTCATTTAGAGCCAGCCGTAGGTCCCTCAGTGCTATGCTGCCTGTGTCCTGTGTAAGCTAATATTTAGGGGCCCTGCGTAGCTGTACCACCTCAGAGCAGTGCACGAAAGGAGGCAGGACTCCTCCCTCCATCTCTTAATGCTGCTTGCGCTAATCAGGGACACGCATCGCAGTCTAGCCCTTAAATCATCAAAAATAAAGTGAAACTGCATAACCCTCAGCATCTGTGTTTGTATTCTCATACTAATACAGCTTGTTCTGCCTTCTATGGCAACCTACCTACGGAAGCAAACCAGCATTTTAATATGAAATGCATACAAATGAACCAAATCCCATTTTAGCAGGTTATAGCCACATTATGAAGACAAGCCTTTTCAGACACGCGTTATTAACACAGGAGAACGCATGAATTTATACATGTTTGTGAGAAAAATGTAGAAACCTAGGACCAGAGGAAGCATGCCGGTTCCCTGGTTTTCCCTCCTGTATTACATCGACAATATATTTCACTGGTAGCCTTTGCTTTGATTGCATTTGAGTGTGAATACTATTCCAGCTTGCAGGAAGGCAACGGGCTGGTCCTGCTGAGCTCCCCCTTCGAGCTCACACACGCACAGGTCAGACATGTTTCTGCCACCCATAACCTCGCAGCCCAGGGACTCGGGTGCCTGCAAGCCAAGGCCCAGGTTTGGAGGGCATGGTTGCATGACCTTGGTGCAGCTTTAGTGAGGACACAGTGAGGAGCTGTGGGGCAGTACTTAAGCTAAAGTCGTACAACATGAGAGGTGAAAGTGAAGACAGGAGTAAAGTTGCTCAGGCAGGATTAGTTGCTAAGAAGAGGACTTAAGTGACAAATGCCAATGTGAAACAGTATAAACCCCTAAGAAATAAAGCAGAGTCAAAATGGCTCAATAAGACCAAACATCAGCCTATTCCAAGGACCGATGAAGGCTGCTGCTTCCTCTCTACACCAAGAGCTGCCAGGCTGGCAGGGACACACCGCTTCTCTGCATGCCAAAATGCAGTTCAGTAGCCTGTTAGTCCCATTTTAGTCAACAGATTATAGCTGTGTACTCATGAAGTTGTGCACATCCTGCTTGCCCAACCTTCACGCACAACAAGAGATGGCTGAGCAAAAGCAAACCAGTGAAGGGATGGTTATGAATCGTACTGTGCTGGGAACACCCTACCATCCTAAGGACGTAATACTGACACAGCATGATGTTAGCATCATGATTTCCATGGAAAAGAAAGGGTTTAGGGCCCTCCTGTTGCAAGTTCTTTTATTTTAGTGACATTTAGTGTCACTGAGCTTTGGAGCATTATAGGACTGGCTGGGAGGTGACCCCAGAGAGCTCCGTGTGTGTGCTCAGCACCCAAAAAAATCTGCACTCCAAAGCAGCCAGTGAGGTCACAGCCCACAGCTCCTCCGGGGATGAGGTTCAGCTGGGGTGGGCTTGCTGGGTTTCTATGGATCAGACTGAGCTCTTCCCATGCAGCCAGACGGTTGCACCTTCCTCCTTTTGAACAGAGCTCACCAATCCATCTGTCTGTCCCCATCTGGGGAAGACCTAACTTTAAATCCAAGGTACTTCTGGGAGCCTGCCCCAGGTTTCATGTGAGGTTTTATAGCTGTGTGGCATGTTGTGATTGCAGAAGGCGGTTCCCAAGCTGCATGAGGCAAGAAGGCAGCCTAAGCTGTTGCCTGGCTGCTGCTAATTCCTTCTCTTAGGAAGATGAAGAGTGTGAGGCTGGGCTTGCCGACAGTCATTCAAGAGCACTGGGGATGCCACGGAGGAGGACTGCTCCACCTGGACACCTTGTACCACAGGTAGGGGAGCCCCTTCTGCACCAGGCACACGCAGGCTGGCCGCTGCCGGGCGGGGGGCAGCTGCCAGCCACTCCAGCTACCACACGGCTCTGCAACAGGGCTTTCCCGGCCTGTCCCCTCTTGCAGTTTAACACTTCACGGAACAATTAAAAGCTCTGCTGGCTTTCTTACGGCCGTGAGAAGGACAAGCCGGGAACAAGATCTTAAACGACTGATTGCCCATCAGCGTTTGCTCTGTATTTGCCTTGCTTCTGAGACGGGCCCGGCCGGCGACGCC
>VYXH01009033.1:176844-190377 GCA_013397275.1 Burhinus bistriatus
GGGGGTCAGTCCCCATGGAGGGGGCAGCAGCATCAGCCCGAGAAGCCGTTTCGCTCTGCGCTGAGCGCCGGCAGGAAAATAGTGCTCCGTCCTCACTGCAGAGATAGAGAGGCAGACTTTTCTTCTTACCAGTAAAAACCGCTGGGTCAGAGCGCGGTGGCGATTTAAGCAGGGAGGTGGCAGCTAGCAGTTTCTGGGGAGTGGTAACCATTCGCCTCAGATGGAGTCCCACCGGGAGAGTCAACGTTTAGCTGTTTTATTATTCACAGTAAACGAGGCGGCGCCCCCAGTTCCAGGTGCGCGCAAAGAGCGAGGATGAACACGGGGCCTGCCAGCGCCTCCGCGCATCCATAAACCCCGGGGAGCCGACAGCACCAGGCTGCTGCCCGGCGGGACCGGTGGAGTCAGGCTCCTGCCGCCCTCCTTCCCCTGGGACACGGAAACATTCTCTCCTAGGCCCTGCCCAGCCCAGCCCTCCGCACTGGTGGCAGCTTTCCTGTGACTGGAAGTAAAGGTTTGCTGACTGTCACGCCACTGGGCAGAGTAAGCAGTCAAATCCGAGGTCTTGAGAGCGGAAAAAATTTCCCATCTCCCTGCTGGGGCACTGTTTAGTAAGAAAGACACCCAATTAGCTCAGGCATTTTCTGATCTTTGTGAGCAGTGGCTCCTGATTTTTTTTAATCCCTGGGGTCTCGCTCTTTCAGCAGAAGCACCCTGTCTTTATCACTTAAAAAGAAACAGGCACAAAACAAGAGTAATTATGTCGCGTTGAAAAAGCACACCATTTTGCATGGTGAATCTCCCCATGGTATCGCTGGGAATTCAGTAACTATTTCAGCAAAGGCTGAAAGCGGCACTTGCTGCAGCCTGTGACACCTTCCCAGAGCAGCTCACCACCTGAGTGTCTCATTGCAACGGCTCGGGGTCACCGTGTGCATGCCAACGGGCACAGGAGTTAGTGCCCTTTCGGTATATTTATGCCTGCAGTTTGCTCATAAATATTCGCTGCGCTTCTGCAGGAGAACTAACGTCAAGGGCTCTGAGCTGGGAGCCTGAAGTAATTATTTCTCTAGAAAACATAATCATCAGAATTGAGGCTGGCAAGGACACTCCGTGAAAGCAGACAAGGCCTTGCATGGGGAAAAGTAATTCAAATTAATCTGGTTAATGACTGATTTTACCATATTAGGGAGACCATGGGTTTTCATGCCATGTAAGCCTTTAGGCTCTCCATCATGTGTTTCTTAAGGTAAAGGAAATAATCCAGATTTTTTGCCAAATGCCGATCTGGGTGTCTTCAGCCAGCCTACTGGAAGTTCCCCTGCAGGTTCAACCACTGTTGCTGCTTCCGCTAATGCAACATATAGGTACTTTCCCAAAAGCTGTCCATTGCTGTGGTATGCTGTAAATTAGCTCCTTTATTAGGACCTGGGCAGTGTGAGGTGAGAAATAAATTCCTGTACGAGATGGTGATATTGGATTCTTTTTGAAAGAAAGCTGCTACAGTGAACACATTTCTGCAAGTCTTTTTCCAAGAGACGTGCAGGTACAAAATTAATCCCCAGTGCCAAACGCAAGGTACCCTGTTCATTCCCTGAGTCTGGGCTAACTCCAGAGTTAGGGCAGTGGGGTGTGACTGACAGAAAAGGGTGATAAGGAAACAATATTTCAGTGCAGAGTTGCAACTTTTTGTAATAATCACTTTGATCCCATCCTCCCTCCTGCACAGAGGGCCAGGGCCGTGCACTGTGATTATGGCTCCAACAAAAGGAGACAGAAACCTATCTCAAATTGTTCAGCCACTTTATCTTTTCTTCAGTGCATGAATGTGCCTAACCAATTTGAGGAGACGGCAGCTTCCATCAAGGATATAATCATGGGTAATTCCCGCAGTGAAGAGGAGTTTCGGACTTGGAGATTAGGAGTTGGAGAGTTGTACATGATTTCTGGTTTTTTTGTGCACATGGGGAGGCAGGACGGGCAGATTGGCAGGTGCTTTCTGGTTGAAACCACCCAAATTTGGGCGGAGCAGGCTTCACACAGTTCCAGCTGAGGGTTTCACTCTGTCACTAGGCCAAGGGAAGCAAATTAAACTGCCTGGAGTTGCTACAATTAGACATTAATCTCTGCCTTGCTTGTGATTAACTCCTTAATGCCACACTGCCTACCGAACAATTTGTTACTCAGCCATAAACATGAATCTCTGACAGCTTACCGCCCCTCCTGCAAGCACGCGAGCAGTGACTCCTCTTCCCAAATTGACAGCTTTTGTTATGGACTTGGCAGAGATCGTACCATCTCTTCACCCCAGGACTAGCACAGAGCTGGCCGGGGCAGAGGCAGCAGCTGGAGAAGACGCTGGCTCCAGGAGAAAGGACGTGTCCAAGAGAGATGGAGATCTCTGCCACGGTTCTTAAAGTGCTTTGAGAAGAAAGACTGTGCCTGCCAGGATACTGATGGCATTTGTTCACGTTTCCTTTGTGCCTTCGGGAGGCCTGAAGCTGATTCCCTAAGCAGCAGATAATCAAAATGTGGTTATAACGTGGTTAAGCTTTTCAGTAGCTGGACGGGAGCCAGAACGTATCTGTACAAGCTGAAATTACATGGTTAGACATGATTAATGTTGGTCTTGCATCGGTTGGAAAGGAATTGCTTAGGTAACTACTTTATCCCTAACTCAGAGGGCATGACATGTCAAGTATTTTTGCTCATTATTCTAATATCTATAGTTTCACAACCTTTCAGTATGTTTATGCCTGCAGCTTGCTCATAAATATTCTCCCACCCTTCAATATTGGGCAGAAAGATGGAGTCCTTGAAAAGGCATGGGTAATGAAATGTTGCATTGTCAGAATGAAGCACACAGATTCAGATCAGCAAACCCCTGTTGGGCTGCTGTCTAATCCTGAAGGTTTCTAAATACCACAGGTGCCTGGCTTTTTGACAGGCACCAGCAGGTAGAGTAGGCACAAGGCCATGGGAGGCCTAGGCTCAGCTGTTTTCCATAAATACATGGCCCCTTCCCTTACGCTGGGTCTCATGGCTTTACATACCACTGGGCTGCAGAGGTAGCACAGTTCTGCAGCATAGTGATGAAGATGCTCATGTGGCAGAGAAAAGAGAAGAAACAGGGAACTGGATTATAGCCACCTCTGTCCATAAGCGTGAATATACATACATATTCATGACTATATAACAGCTCTTAAATGTATACTTGGAGAAAAGGCAGAATCTTAGGTCTAAACTCTGAGCTCAGGGCAGTGATGCCTTACATCTCTTGCTTTGCTCTTTTATTTACCTTTTCCTCAGCAGTGTCCCCACCTCAGGAGGGAGAATGAGTACCACCTGGCAGAGGGGAGCAGTGGGTTTGAGCTACCCCAGGCAGCAGGGACAATGGCACGTGGCTTCCCACCTTCAGAGCTGGCAGCGGGTCCCCCTGCTGAATTAATAAATGTAAGGGGGTTACCAGCTCCCTTGGTGTCAGAATGACCACTGCTTGGTTTAGGAAGCTCTTGGTATCTGTGTTAATGGAAATGCCAAACTATAGGTCCCACATGGAGAAAAATGCATTTCTCAGCCATGGAGAGTACCTAACACTCCAACTAAGGTAGTTTTTAAGAACTGCTCTTGCCTTCAAACATTTCCTATTGTGCATCCTTAAAAGCATAGCTGTCCTTTACTGATTTACCTAAAGTGACTTGCTAAGGTGACACAGGGTATGAATGGCAGGCAAAACAATGAACTTTTCCTTGTCTAGGTGTCCTGAGACCTAGCCTGGCTGGTTGACTACACCTCTCTTCTCATAACTTTCTGAAGACAGAACAATATGTACTTCAAGGTCTTTTCCAACCTAAGTGGTTCTATGATTCTATAATTCAAGACTGTGAGACTTCTTGCTTGGGGCATTGCTACAGGTTTGGGACGGTGCTGCACTGCAGTCAGGAAGCACCAGGCATAGAGGAGCAAGCACGGCGAGCACCTCATCATCCACATGCCCAGCAAGGAGCTCAGCTGCGCGGGCTAGCTTAGTCTCTTTGGGCTATGCTCACTTCTAGACTAAGTATTTTGGTTTTTACTTTTGTTATTTCACCTTAGTGACACCAAATTGCATAAGCCACTTTTCTTCCTCTGGTAATTAGTGCAGCCAGCACTCCTTTTGAGCACAACACCCTGCCAGCACCTGATACCGCTCTGCTCATTAGCAACAGCAATCTGGCCACATCACTGTTTGTGTGTTTGTTCCCTTACAGGTCATTCTCCCCAACACACTCACAATGCAGCATGATCTGCATCAACAAGTTTGGAAAACTGAACCTTCCCTTCTCTAATCTGCTGAATAAAAGTGGGTTGTTGAATGGCTCTGTAGTTTCCCCTACCCTCAAGAGCTTTAATAGCTCTAAATGTGCAGACAGTGTCATTGTAGTGTGACACGGAAGAGCGAAATGATGACCTCACCTGTTGCAGACATGTGCAAACCTTGTAAGCGATGCGGACACATGCCCACCAAGTGGCATATGATGACAGGACTTGGCCAGTCCACTAAATGATTCACTGTCAACAACTTGAAACCAGAATTGAGAAACTGAGCTTTGGTTTCAACCTGAGGGTCTAGCTCTTTTGAGCATGATACCACACCGGAAAATGTTTCAGTGAATACATAGAAGAGGGAATTTCTATATGTTTCTCTGTCTAAACAGCCTACATATCAAAGCTCCATATGTGTGGTCTGCTTCTGGGCTGAATCAGTTGAGGTTTTGCCATGTGTCTTGAATGTGGACAATGTGAGACTCAATTTAGACATATTACTCACAATAGCTCCGTTGTAGTTTTTAGCCTTCTGGGAACTTTCATCCTTCTCACTCGCCATGTTCACATTCAAAAACCCCTCAGGTTATGGGACCTGCAGCCTGGGCGCAGACAGCAAAAACTGCCTGCTACTGCAGGAGGCAGAGAAGTCAATACTGTTGTTACTACATTTTCTCCATCTCTTCCTGTAAAGGGAAGAAGTGATTTTTTTACGTACAAGGAATCAGATCTGTCTTACAGAGCTATGAAGTCTGAACTATTTACTAAACTCACTCCTTAAGTTCAAACTCATTGTATCACTGAGTCTTCCAGGTCCCTTATTAAAATCTCAGTGTAAGCTGTTTTGGGCGTATGTCCATGGGAAAAGGATAAAACTTTCTATTAGAGTAGATTAATGTAATATTTAGAGCTTCCAAGGCAGTTAAAGTGCAGGTGGCCCTTATATATATGTTCTACATAAAATGTGTTAATGGAGCTGTGTTTCTCGAAGGATCTGAAGGGAACTGGGTGCTTAATCATGATAAGAATAAGAATGGGGATCCTTACAAATCTCTGCTTAAAAATTCACCTTTTCTCTATTTTCAGATAAATAATTTTTTGTTATGTCAAGTGGTAAATTAGATCAGTTCCAAAACAAACAAATGAACAAGAGACATACGAATATCTGTGAGACTGAATTTCAGTCTTATCCATGTGAAATGCTGTGCCTTCACTTCAAATTTTTGACCCAACATTGCTTTGATTTAATACCAAAAGGGACATGATACAGTTTGATAATGACTGGCTACTGGAAACTTCTACAAAATTTTCCAGATTTTCAACTAAATTTAGTAATCGCTGGGGCAGGGGGGCATTAAAAGGCTCTCTAAGACCATCAGACCATCTGTACTGATGTTGACAGCTCTTCCTTCCGAAAAACAGCACACCTTTATAGCCACAAGGTTCAACCGGCTCTGCCCACTGAGGAAACCAACCATGTGCATGTGCTTGTAGTTTGCCAGGTAATCCCTAGCAGGGATTACAACCTTCTTATTCCAAAAACTAAGTCTCTAGAAATGAAATAAAGAGATGACAATGGAGCTGCTAATAACACAGAAAGGTAAGGCTGCTTTCTAAATAAAACAACTGAGAAAAGCATAACTTTAAAAAATTACCAGCCACCACATCAAAAACTAAGTTGTGGTCAGCAATTAGGTTTTACATGGGAGGAATCACTGATCAATTTGTAAAGTTATTATAGAATCATAGAATCACCTAGGTTGGAAGAGACCTTTAAGATCATTGAGTCCAACCATCTACCTAACACTGCCAAAACCACCACTAAACCATGTCCCTCAGCACCACATCGACCCGTCTTTTAAGTACCTCCAGGGATGGTGACTCAACCGCTTCCCCAGGCAGCCTGTTCCAATGCTTGACAACCCTTTCAGTGAAGAAATTTTCCCTAATATCCAATCTAAACCTCCCCTTGAGGTGCAACTTGGGGCCATTTCCTCTTGTCCTATCACTTGTTACTTGGGAGAAAAGACTGACTCCCACCCCTCTACAACCTCCTTTCAGGTAGTTGTAGAGAGCGACAAGGTCTCCCCTCAGCCTCCATTTCTCCAGACTAAACAGCCCTAGTTCCCTCAGCCGCTCCTCATAAGACTTATTCTCTAGACCCTTCACCAGCTTTGTTGCCCTTCTCTGGACACGCTCCAGCACCTCAATGTCTTTCTTGTAGTGAGGGGCCCAACACTGAACACAGTATTCGAGGTGGGGCCTCACCAGTGCCGAGTACAGGGAGACAATCACTTCCCTAGTCCTGCTGGCCACACTGTTTCTTATATAAGCCAGAATGCCATTGGCCTTCCTTACACAACAAGCTGTTGTTTTCCTACACGATCGGTACATTCTTACTTGCAAAACGCTGCTAAAAGAGTGAAGTCCTTCCTTCTCATCACAGACACAGAAAGGCTTGAGCTGCTCTCATGGTTTGAACAAGCAAACAAAGACATAAAAAAATTTGAGTGAAATGCCCAAAGCAGATCATCAATACCTCAAGGTTTACCTTAGAAGTTACTATTCTGGCTGTCATATTCAATCTGAGACAGCAGACTGCCTTTTCTAGAGCAGTGTGAAAAGGGTAACATCCTTCAGATTCTTGTGAGATATTTTTAAGAGAGCCGTTGAAGGTCCTCACACTTTTCTACCTGGGAGATAAACTTGCCTGGTACAAGAGGATTAATAAACATTAATCCTTTGTGCCTTCAGATTAAGACCCACACCGATCCACAGCTAATTATTGTTTACTTGGATTTGTTTAAGATAAACTTCAAAGAACTCCAGGACATGATAAGCTGCAGCTGAACTTGTGACAGTCTTCCTGGTGAAAAAGCATTGCTCCTAAAGACTGTCTTTTGACTATTTTGTGCATAAAAGGAAAATCTATGCAAAGTGGAATAGGCATGTAGAAACTCTACTAGAGCTGCAGAAGGTTCGCTTGTAAGCTGATTTAATAACAAATCTGCACATGAAGGTTGTTTGTACAGATATCAGGCAGTAACAGTGCCAGTAAGTACTGGTAGCCTTTCTGAATACTGCAGTTAACTCTTCCTCTCCTGTGCACTGTCCCCTATTTATTGCAGTATGCACGGCAGATTGGGCTGAGGGGTTTTTTTCTTTTTTGGGGGGCCGGTGGAAAACTCCAGCCATATGACTGGACTGAATCTTTTCTCTAGGAGATCTGCATGGTAAAGGTCAAGCTCAGTGGAGCATAAAGCAACGAACTGAAGTAAAAGCTCCTATGGTTCAGCCAGAGCTGAGGCTGTGGCTGTAGGTTTAACTTGAGTTAAGTTATGGGGCTTTGACTGCAGAAGGCAGGATCACATCATCTCTGGAGGGGGAGATGTTAATGGACCTCTTTACAGGTTCATTGGGTTAGAAAAGCAGACACAAACCCAGCACTTGAACTGCTTTCCATAAAATGTATTCAGAGAAGATTTTGCCATTCATTTTCACAGGGACGAGGCTTACAAGAAGCTGCAGGAGCCACAAATATAGAAAAATTTACATGCTAACACACACTAGTGTTTCTGTGTAACACACTACTGTGCTTCCTGGCAACCTGGTTGAAGTAGGTTTCCTCAGACTGGCTGATGGGGAGCACCGTGGCGATGGCTCTGCTGGCTTCCAGCAATGTCACCAGCTCTGAGGAATTCAAGGTTAGGGATTCAAGCAGGGAGGCTAACCTCAGCCAGCTGTAATGGGTAGGGTGCAAAATGCAAGGAGCATAGGTAGCTATGATGTAATTAAAGTTAGTAGCTTTTCAATATAAATTGATTTATTTCTTTTCTAACAACCCCTTCTTTTTTTTTTTTTTTAATTAAGCCAGTTATGAGATTTTATATATTAAGTCTTTACTCAATAATTCCAGAAAACATTATCTGGGTGGACTGGGAAAGGAAGAGACCAAAAAGGATTATCAAAGTCTAGGACCTGATTCGCCCCCGTTTTATGCCTAGTGTCCTCAGTTGACCAAGAGCAAAATGAGTATTAAATGTATACTCATATTACAATAGAAAATGTCAATACTACTGGTGTCAATATCAGTAAAGTGTCACATTTTTACTCTTGAGACACTCATGACTTTGGGTAATCCAGGACAGGTCTGTGACTTGTTAAAATTTTCCCATCCAGGACACTAAAACCGAAACTTTTCAGTTCTTGCTTTATTTTACAGACCTTCTGTGCCTGAGACCTGCCAGAGGCTAATGACAGAGGGCTCTGTCCCCTTCCCTGCAGCATGGGTGCAGAGTCATCCCTCTTTCCTGGCAGTCCCCAGCTTGTTCCAGGAGAGGAGATCCTTGGCCCGCACAGGCTTCTCTGGGTCAGGCGGTCTCTCACAGGTGCCCAGTCACAACAGCAAAGCATTGGGTCATACAGGCCCAGATCTGTATGACAGCTTAGTCTTATGCTGATCACAACTCTGCAGTATGGAAAATATGCCCAAAACCTGTAAATTCTGAGCAGCGTTTTTTTCCCACCTTAAGGTGATCCAGGGATTAGGAGAGGCAAAGGGGGTTTGCTTGGATTTTTTATTTTTTTTCTATTAATTCTTAAAAAGAGTAAACATTTAAAAAGTTGGAAAAGTGATCTCACTCTTCTGACAAATAAACTATAAAGGTTGAGTTTGGCAGTATTGACATTTTATTCATTAAAATATAACACTTACGGTTGTGTCATGCAAAAGGCAAGACAGTAGTGACAAGTCCCTTACAGCCTAAAAATCTGAGATTATTGAAATTGATACACAAATCAAGAGACAGTGAGATAGACATATAGATAGGTTAACCTCTCTCAGATGTCTACACCAAAGCTGCTCAGGCTGGGCTTACTTTCTCCTCAGCAGAGGTGATTTTCCTCATGGAGTCTGCTGACTATAGAAGTATTGACTGTCAAAGGAGGCTTCGCTGCAGCTGTCTAAATTTTTGTTGCAGATCCATTTCAAAGTTCTGTTCTTAACTTTCCTTATTTTCATGTTTCCTGTACATTTATTTCACATGAAACGCACCCAACTGTCAGTTGTGGTGGAAGACGCGATCCTACCTTTGTTTACCAACAGGTACGGCATAAGAAGCAACAATTCAAGCTTCCCCAACCCTGCCTGATTAATGTGTTTCAAGTCTTGATTTAAGAAAGGAGAAAGGGTAGCTCAGTTCAATCAATCTTTCCTGCTGATAGTGCCAATCACCTAACTCCATTTGCTTTTTGGGAGTAGTAGAAAATTAATTTTGGTTCTCTGTTTCAAAGGAGAATCTTTCTTAAAATGATAGAATCCCAAAACCAAATACAGATCTGTTGTAGTCAACATATGACTTGGAATATTAATATAGACAAATGGTCTTGGTTTTGCTTGATTAGTTTAGGTTATCTGTTGTGTGTACTGAGAAAACCAGAAGATCCTGAGCTCCTGTAGATATTTCACATGTCCACTTGAAAATATCTTGACATTTTATGTGCTGTTGTATCTTTATTTTTCCCCAGGGTGCAGTGGATTTTTCCTTTGAAACCAGAGAAAGAATTAATGGAGAATTAGCTGTACATTTGGGCTACACAGAAATGCTTTATATTGTCACTTTATATGCGTGTTTGGTATGGTCTGTGGGATTTTGAAGGAAACAGGCAGAGAATTAAGTATAGTTTGAAAACATAAATCACATCCACCTACTTCTAAAGAAGAGCTTTCCAGAGACCTTGCTGAAAACATGGTTGGGCCCACCTAAAGAAGCTCTCAGAGAGGCACTTCATATTGCAAGGACAGGGGTCTTCTTCTGGGTCCAGTGACAGCAGAAAAAGTGATTCCCAGCTACTTTTTTCTTCCACAGCTCTTCTGTTGACACCACAATTGCAGAAGCATTTTCTAGTTCATGCCACTGTTAATCAACAAGGCTAAATAACATGAATCAGAGGAAAGTAGAGACCTGGTGCAAAAGAGGTTTACAATAATCCAAATGACTGTGCTTGAAACAAGTTAGGGAGCATTAGCACAAGTCACTCTGCAGGTAGATCAGTGAGGTATAACCTATGGCAGGAGGCCGTACAACTAACAAAGGGAGTAGTAAGAAATTAAAATGGAAGAGGATACTTCTCTGCAGCTTTGAAAGACTGTCACAGCCATTGCCAGATTTTGGGAAAGCAAGAGCTCTGGTTATGTTTCATTTTTATGAGACAAAATTGATCTTTCCAATATTGACAAATAAGAAGACTTGAGAATCAGACAGTTTCTGATATGGAAAAAAATTCTTATGGCTCAAGCAAGTTCAATTTAGAACAGGGATTTCTAAATGTCTGGGCTGAAACTCAGTCAAGGTTGATTTATGTTTAAAAATAAACGACAGAAAATCAGTGGTTCAAGATATAGCCCCATGATACCTGGGGTAAAGGACAAGCTTTCAGTTGGTTACCTCTATAAAGGGTAAAAAAGATGACCCAGGGAACTACAGGCCAGTCAGTCTCATCTCTGTACCTGGCAAGATCATGGAGCAAATCCTCCTGGAAACTCTGCTAAGGCACATGGAAAAGAAGGAGGTGATTGCTGGCAGCCAACATGGCTTCACTAAGGGCAAATCATGCCTGACAAATTTGGTGGCCTTCTATGATGAGGTTACAGCCTTGGTGGATAAGGGGAGAGCAGCAGATGTCGTCTACCTGGACTTGTGCAAGGCATTTGACACTGTCCCACATAATATCCTGGTCTCTAAATTGGAGAGACATGGATCTGATGGATGGACCATTTGTTGGATAAGGAATTGACTGAGTGGCTGCACTCAAGAAGTTGCGGTCAACGGGTCAATGTCCAAGTAGCGTGCAGTGACAAGTGGTGTTCCTCAGGGGTCAGTACTGGGACCGGTACTATTTNTATGAGGACAGGCTGAGAGAGTTGGGGTTGTTCAGCCTGGAGAAGAGAAGGCTCCAGGGAGACCTTATAGCAGCCTTCCAGTATCTGAAGGGGGCCTACAAGAAATCTGGAGAGGGACTTTTTACAAGGGCATGTAGTGATAGGCCAAGGGGTAATGGCTTCAAACTGGAAGGAGGTAGATTTAGATTAGATCTCAGGAAGAAATTTTTCATTCTGAGGGTGGTGAGGCACTGGAACAGGTTGCCCAGGGAAGCTGTGGGGGCCCCATCCCTGGAAGCGTTCAAGGACAGATTGGATGGGGCTTTGAGCAATCTGGTCTAGAGGGAGGTGTCCTTGCTCATGTCAGGGGGGTTGGAACTAGGTGATCTTTAGAGTCCCTTCCAACCTAAACCATTCTATGATTCTATATTCCCATCTGGATGGTCCCTGATAAGGAGGTAAAGGCTAACTCGTGCCACAGCTCACATACAACCTAAATCAAATGTATTGCTATTTGCACAGCCTCTCATTAGTGAAATTATAGATTTATACACATACTCACTCAAGAACAGTGTTTCATGGGTTGTTTTGCTTGTTTATTTACCAGTCTTATCAAATTGTGTAATTGATACAGCCCCACCATTCATTATTGCCTGTTCTATTACCAGGGAATAGGAAAATTTACATAGCACTCGCTATGGGATATTAAACTCTCATAAATCTGTTCAAAGTCAAAAGAAAAATTGATTAAAAGAATCCATTCTTGAAGTCTTGTCCTGGTTTGAGGTAAAACAGAACCAATTTTCTTCTCAGTAATTTTACTTTTCAGTTAAGCCTCTTCTAACTCTCTGAAATTAATGGCGTATTTTTCAGAGTGTTGGCTTCTAGCAGAGATAAGGCCTGATGTTTATAATTAATACAAAGGAACGGTATGCAGAGAGGCTCCTGCTTATACTTATTGCTGTAACAACTAAGGACAGCTAACTTTGTTTATGCCCTGTTGGAGGGTTGGAAGCAGTAAAGCATAGAGGGGTCACACCTGCGGGGAGGAGCGGACAGGACAGGTGACCCAAAACTGACCAACAGGGTATTCCATCCCATCTGCCTCATGCTCAGTATAAAAGCTGAAGGATCAAAGGGTCAGCTCTTTCTTCAGTGGCCGGTGTCTGAGAAGGACTCTGTCTGTTCGTCTGCCTTTGATGCCGATCCGTGCATTCCTGAATTCAGTTCCTGAGGTCAGCTCCTGTCTGCCACTGAGTCCAGCCTGGGACTTTCCCAGTGCCTGCTGGTGACGTGATCATCATCCTGGGAGCTTGATACGGGTTGTATATATTGTATATATTTAATTGTTCTCTTTTTTGATATTATTATCTTTTCATTATTAATATTTTATTAAAGTAGTTTAGTTTCTTTTCAACTCATAAGTCTCTTTCTCTCTCGTCCTTCTCTCCCTGAAGGGAGAAGCTCGGGAGAGCATCTAGTGTTCATTTTAGTGGCCAGCCCAGCCCAGCCAGCCAGATTTATTGGCGCCCAATGTGGGGCTCAACCAGGGCTCGACCAGGGCTCTGACAGATTGCCTGAATAGTTCAGATTCTGGCTTGCTCAGTTGAGAGATGACAAGTCTGCATATGTTTCTAAATTTAGTACCAAATTTCAAAGCTTCCAATTCTGCCAGAACCCCTAAAATCCATTAAAGCCACTGTTCTTCCAAAAGTTATTGCCTGGATGTTGTTAGGCTCTGTGTTCACCCTCACACACAGACAAACATTAGAGCCTTGCTTTTTTTAAATACAGAATAATCCCTGAGGGAAAAAAAATCTGAGTAAATATAATTTGTTTTCTGGTCACTTGATGAGGCTGCTTCTGCTACCTGGCACCTCTGGCTGCGAAGCCAGGGAGCTTTCCCATGGATACACTGCTCTCTGTTGCACGGGCCAGTCCCCGTCATGGACAATGACAACGTTAGTGTTTTCCTGGCTTTGTACAAGATTTGTTAGGCTCCTTTGTTTAGTGCTTTCTCCAAGCCAAACCCTGCCCAGCCAACACCCTCATGATTCATCATCCCCTCGTGCAACAGCATTGTGTTTCTCAGTTCCAAGAACAAACCGACTTCTGCTGCACGGCAGCTTCCAAGACACCCGAGGTAATCACTGCCATGCTGTAGACCAGGAGAAGAATGACAATGCTAGCACTGCTAATGCAACGACGATAGTTATGCTGGTGTCCTTGGTGCACTTCAGTAATCACAGTACCAGCGGCACTGCTGCAGGTCACAGAGGGGTAGGCTTCAACCTCTCTAACCTACAAAGTTTGAACTTTCAACCAGGCCTGCAAAAAAAAAAAAAAAA
>VYXH01009033.1:190408-218137 GCA_013397275.1 Burhinus bistriatus
AAAAAAGTGCTGCTGATTTTTGCTAGAACATATATGATTCCCAGTTTGCAGGCTGCTCTGAAACAGCAACAAAGGTTACTGAAATATTCTGAGTATTTTGAATGTGCTTCTAATTTTGTGCTGTGACAGTTGCCCTTTATCTAAAACACGGGAAAGGACACACAGGGCATTATTGCTTCGCCTGCTTCAATCACTGCAGCGTCTGACATGAGCAAATTGGGATTATGGGAGACAGAGGAGTAAGAGGAAGAAAGCAGCTTCTTCATTTCTTTTCAGATCAAGGTGGTGGTGGTGTTGCCTTGGGCGTTGCCTTTGAGGAGTGGTTGCATTGGCATCTTGAGGAACAACAGGCTCAGATTCTTTGCCAGCTTTAGCAATCAGTTACAGCTAAATGCAAAAGCATCCACGGTTTCAGTGTACCTTTCAAATGTGCATCCTGCCAACAACTCTGCAAGATGCTGTTATGCCTGTTTTACATGGAAACAGATGCTCGGAGAAGGAAAGTGGCACTGGAGGATTACAGCACTCTTTTCCTGCACTTGCTGGATTATTGGCCACGCTTTTCTGTTCATCCCTCATATCCACAAGTACAGGCAAAACTGAGGTTTCCACTCAATAAATCACAGCTAAGCTCAACCCTCTGTAGGTTCTCTTTCTGCCCAAACCCTCACACACAACAAACTGCTGAAAGATGATGATTTCCTTGCAGCAAATTATAACACTGAAAGCCCAGTTTGTACATGCATCTCCCGAAAATCTTTCTCCACAGTACTCCCACATGGATCGCTAGCTGCAGCAGTAACAAGACATAATTGAAAAATAACATTGAGAGCAATCCACTGCAGTACTTGAAATACTGTTGTTTCACATCAGGACTGGCAGCCATTTCAAGCTCTCCTTGAGCTGCTTCCTCAATGTCACATCTTCCTTAAGAAAGGCTCTCAGTATGGTCCCCTCTTCATCCTCCTCCACACCACTCACTCCTTCTGTAGTTCACTTACTGACCCGACCAGTCATGGCTGCTATACACTTCCTGGGGAAAAAAAGAAAAATAAAAAGGGGTAACACCTGATCCTTTTTATCATTTCTGTGTGGATGCAGGGTTTTCTTTCCCCAGCATACTGGGGGAGAGCCTTCTTCGGGCTATGGAAAGACGAGCTGACCTGAATTTCTGCTATCAGAAGACTTCAAGTGTAATCAGACACGAGTGGATAAAAAAGTGGGTTAATATTAACTTGTTAAACTGGAATGCAGACTCTTGTCTTGAACATGTGCTTTTGTCCTTTGCCCCTGCCTCCTCCTTGATTGATGGCTGAAAGATTTCCAATTAGTGCAGCTGCTGATCACTCAGTCAACCTTTTAGCTCAGGCTAGCTTGAAAAAAACTTTAACACTAATAACTCCTGAAGAGCTATGAGCAAAAAGCTTTGTGTCTTTTATGTGAGACGTGGCTGCTTGTTTGTGCTGCAATAAAAGCTCTTACTAAATCAGTAACATTTCAGCTTAAATCATTTGCTAATTATACAATTAATACTCTTCCCTTTGCTTGTAATCCATCTTGTACTACACAGGGTGCAAAGGAAATGTCATGGATGCCACTTCGGATTGAAGCAGAAGCCAATACTTTCCAACACATTATCCTCAGCAATAACAACTGTGTTGGTCATAAGCTGGTCATGTTGTAACTTCTCCCATGATGAAGAAAGAGGCAAGCTCTTATTCAGCTGGGTCTCCAGTTCCGACTGTGCTTCCCCTGCAGCCTTGTCCCAAGATTTTTCCTCAGGTAGGTCTAAGGAGACTGATGTGCCAGGTGCACGATGGCTCAAGGCGAGCAGTGCAGCCAGTGCTGGGGTCGCAGTTTGTGGCTTCGCTTTAAAGGCAGCATCTGACTGAGCCAACTGGGCTGAAGCCCCAGTTGCAGAGCTTGTGGTTTGGCACTTGCTCTTCAGATGGACAAGACATTCACCATTCCCACCAGAATGGATGTTTTTTCTACCTTTTCATTTCATTACATCTAACTGCAGGTATATTTCTCTTTTCCACATTTATTCACATTTGTTTTTTCCTGTAAAGAAGTTCCTTAATGAAAAATAACTACTGGTTGATAATACCCATCCCAATCATTTCACCAGAATCAAAACTTTCAAAAAACTCATCCCCAAAAATTTCATTTATTGACAGTGGTCAATGAAGAAATTTCTTTTCTGCAATTTATGTTTTAATATTTTGATATTTCCACCTGTTGTGAGATAGATCTGAAAAATCTAAAGGAAAAGCCATTTAAAAACATAAATAAGGATTTACTAAGGTTATTTTCATAAGGTCAAAGTCCTTTTGTTTTGATACAATTAAAAAACACATCTCATTAAACACTGTTTTTGTTGTTTCATGTGAATAAAAATAATATCAAAATAAAGTGCCTAAGTCTGCAAATGAAGTGTTACAGTCTGTTCTAATAATTTTTGGGTGAAAGTCTTTATTAAACCAAACTGGTTCATAGAAGTTGCTTTGATTTTTTTTATCCAAATCTGCTTTTTCCAGAAGGAAAGTTTTCTACATGAAAATTTTTTGTAATTTCCATTTTAATGGACACCCAGGCTCTTACCAGCTGCAAAAACAAGCAAGAGAAGTACATTGTACAGAAACAGGCTGGTGAAGTGTTCAGTGTAAGTCCATAAATCTCTAATTATATAAATTATATTTGTTGCTAATAATACATTCTGCTAGTCACAGATGATAGAACAAGGACTATTAAAGTTAAAAGGAAACTCTTTATTATACAGATGAAGGGAGAAACATCCTTTTAACATCCTATTGGAGATATTCAATTATTATCATTACAACAGGCAAAGCTGTTGCTTTAAATTACCCTCACGAGGTTATGGTCTTTCCTCAATTTATACCCACATGAAAAGAGTGGATGGCTGTAGAGTTGTGAAACCCTTCTCCTTCCACCAGAGAAAAAGGAGGAGGAGAGAGCATCAGAGGAGGATCTGTGTGATGGGCAAGTGACATTTCCTTCATGGTTGTAACCTACTGACCAAGTAACAACCCAGCAGAAAAGGACTACCTATTCAGACATGATAAACCAGAGCATTTTCAGCAGTTACCTACACCTTTCTTCCTCATTAAAGTAGGTGCTGCCAGACTCCATCACAGATCAAATATAGTCGTTTCGTCTGTGCCATTTGGCATTCAGGGCGGATTACTGGTCATTTAAAGCCATCAGGGAATTTCAACTGACAAACTTTGGAGATGAAAATGTGGGTCTTACACATTTTGAACTTGAATCAGGAGTTGCAAACATCTTCAAAACCTGTATATAAACCTGCAGTGGCTCATGAAACCTATGAAACAGTTCACAAAACTTAAGCAAGAAGATATTTTAGAACAGTACTAGTTGTACAGTTTTGATGTTCCACCTTTCAAAAATCATGAGATTGCTGAACAGCATTGGTTTCTCAGTGCAATTTCTGGGGGACATCTCAGATGAGGTAGGGGCAAACAGAGAAGCCCTCCTGGAGAAGACACCGTATAACATCTAGATATGGTTATGGAAACAAATTAGAGAAAAGGACATCCTTTGCTGACACGTTTAGCACAACATTTCACTCTAGACAAGTCACAGCTGGCTGACAATAGAAATAACATCCAGGCTGAGGCATTGCAGAGTTTGCATGCCACTGCCTTGCTGCCTCCTCTCAGTTTCCCCTCTCCTTTCATTCCCACCATATCTCCATTTCACTCGCTGCCCATTTTTCCTTGTGGCTTTAAATATACTGTCAGCAAGTCTACATGAGATAATGAATTAGGCGCCAGGGCTGAGAAGGTGCTGGTGGTGACACAAAGTGATTTCTCCAGATCGCCGCCTGCTACTGACCTACGCAGAATGCTCCTTCCTGGCCTCCTGCCCCTGTTTGCAGGATGTTTGCAATCGCTATTGGGAAGGGTACAACTGTTAATTGGAAATTAGGGCAAGAGGGCGGAGGCTCCTAAAACATAATTATACAGCACCATGCTATGTCCCAGCACTGCCATGGGAAAGCAGCTTGTAACTCTCATTTCGGTGGTATGATGGCTTCCCTGCCAACTGTCTCACTGCCCTGGAGCGGTTGCAGGGGAGCTGCTCCCCAGCACCAGGCGGGAGGTGACTGCACCGCCTGTGCCTCCTGCTTCTTCGCAGAGGAGGTTTGGAGCAGCCCAGCCCTAGCCTGAAGGGCATTTTCTGCCCAAGAACTGATACCGAATGTCTCATCGCCAGCGTCTCGGGCCAGGGTTTTCTGCTGATCCAGCTCCTCGGGACTGCGCAGTGTATTTCTTAATCTGTTGTGACAGGAGAAATACACTGGCTGCCCCAGAGCTGGAACAGAGGCTTTCTGTTGCCCAGATCAACTGTTTCATGCTGAGCTTAATTTTCACGTGAGTAGATATGCTAGATGCCTACTATTGGCATCTGTACAGTAGTTTGGTAGTCCCAAAACCTGATGGGAATTGGTGTTTGAGGGTTATCAATTAATATTTTTTGCTTACAAGAGGTGAATTATAGCACTACTTACCATAGCCATGAGGGAAGAAGGAAGCACGATGGTAAAGCTCTGTAAGACGGACACAAGCACTCCCTTTTCAAACAGCCCCTGCACGTTAGTTCAACCATTTTTTTTATCGCTAGGTCAGCCCACACCTTCATTTTATTAACACAGACAAAATGAAGCTTCCTAACGCAAGGAAACTAAAATATCTGTAGAGCTGTAGTGAGGCACAGATCACATTTTTAGTGGCAGGAGCACACAGCAGCAGCACTGTAATTATTTGGCATTTGTCTGCAGTGCCCTCCCTGCCTTCAGAACACTTTTCACAGGCTGTCAACAAGTCTTAATGTTTGTGTTTGACTTGGCAGGGACTCTCAAAACCGGGCGAGTAAGTAAGGAGGAGCCCACGTACAAGCCCAGTCATCTGTAACTTGGCTGAGTCTTCTGTGATCTCTCATCTGATAAGCTGCAAAGCCGTGCCTTTCTCTGCATTTCACTCACTGTTTCTACCTTATCGCTAGCGACTCGAAAGAAAGAATCTCTTTAGATTACATTAGCTTTACATTAGCTATACTACTGTCTATAATAGCAAAACAGCTACTGCATTTACAACAGCAGAACCAGGCCAGTTCTGGGGCAAATAGATTATTCACTAAAAAGCAAATCAGATCTCAGCCTAACTTTAAGCCCTTAGATTTGTCATTTGTGAATGTTTTCATGCACTATAAAATAAAAACAAACCAACTAAAATGTCATACCTGCATACTTTTGAAATAAAGTTTAAATATTTCATTTCAAAATTTTATTACTCTAAAATCTGGAAAAAAATATACTGGGAAAAGGAAGCTGAAATAAATACCATGAAAGTAGCCAAATAGAAAGAAATCAAAAATGCCCTAAAGAATCAACCATTTAGGCAAACAATACCAAACTTCTGGACTATTTTACACAGTAAGCTACAAATAAACACTACTCAGATTGGAGCTGTTTTGATGACACAAGGCTGCTGAATATCAATCCTCATTCCCAATATTAATCCAAGCTAGTACCCCACCCGTAGCAACATTTAATACATTAGAGCAAAGCATCCTTTCCCAAAACATGCGATGCATATGATCTGTGTAATACTCTATGTAAACTAATATTATACATACAAGCTGATAATCCACTATGATGCCTCAAGCCATCTTTCCTCCTTGGAGCTATTTTGGTTTGATTGCTTCATGTTAGTTACCCTCCCGTTGCAGGTTCCAGAGCCATCGTTGGGTTGTATTGCTAGGAGGAGGTGGAATGTATGTGGAGAAGAAACCCTCATGCTTTCTTCAAACCTTTAGAGGACTCATTCCTGCAAGCACCACGATTCCCAAGTGCCCTCAGGAACTTGGGAGTTGAAGGCAGACCATGTCATTTCAAGTCCACCACTGCAAAAAGTGTCTTAGCAAACAGTTCTTGTGCCCTTATTTGTCTTAACTGCACAGATGGAGAACTGAAGAAGTTTGCTTTTACCTCATTCTTCAATATTTTTTTTTTTTGCTGGCCTAGATGATGTTGAAGCATGCACTGCCACAGAGATGTACAAGGCTCCCCTCCAGCCTGCTCACATGGACGGGGTGAGGAGTGCTCCCCGTCTGGCTGCTGCTTGGCCAGCTCAGAATAATTCTGCTCTAGGCCGGGCAAGGGAAAGGAGGGACCTGAAGGGTGCCCAGGACACTACTGGGGATGGCAGTAATTATCCAGAGTGGCAGTCATGGGAAGTGAGACAGCGGTCGGGGCAGGAGCACAGATTTAGAAGGCAGTGTGCTGCTTGGGGAAGGATGTCTTGAGGGGGTGAAGCAAACAAAATGCAAGTTCTTGCAGTTGAAACAAGAAGTTGTGCTGGAGGAAGGCTCAGAGGCAGCGATGCTGCCCCAGGGTGATGTCTGGGCAGTGCCAGAGGGAGAGGTACTCTCATCATCTGGCTAGTGATACGCGTTGGATGGAAATCAGAGGTCGACTCTCAGATGATATTTCAGATCAGCCTCCTATGGAAGGTGGATGGCAAAGCAGAGCTGGGATCAGATAATGAATGAGATGATAAGAAATTTTCTCTGATAGCCAAGGACAGCACTCAGTGACTCAGGACGTCCTCACCTGTGCTGTGACTCAGGGCAAAGAGCAAAGTTTCAGCTCTTTGTACTCATCCTCCTGTTACTTATCCAAAGAGTATTTCTTGGTGTCGAAGCACCAGGCCTAACAATTATGAAGATAAATAGGTGCCTCTGTTCCCTCCCTTTTTCCATGTATTATTCATGGGAGTATCTTAAGGAAGGTTGTAAATCTTGACACAGTGAGTTTTCAATTTTACAAGAATATTTTTCTGTCTTGGGCTAACCACCATGAGTCTCCATGAGTCTCCAGGTCTCTAACTTCCATCTGCCCATACGCACAACCCTCTCATCTGAATAAAATGGCAATTTTAACTTGTTAGTAACTCATTTGGGACTGTAGGCTAAAATTGAGGGGAACTTTCTGCTCAGGCTCTGCACCAGCCATACCACACAAGGGCCAAATGACTCCTTTAGGCTTCGCCCCAAACTCCCTTCCCTGGGCACTGTAGGAGGCAAAGGCAATGGGCAGGTCCTCCTTCTGTGTACTGGAGGGCTCAGAACCCAGCGCCCAGAAGATTTGTTGATGTTAGTGAAAAACTGCAAGGCAGCAGAGGGTACACACTCACATGAAGGCGGGGGGCTGCAAAGGTAATTTGGCTGCTAATCACTCCAAACCATTTTACCAGCAGGACTGCAAGTAGATTTTGGGATACTGTTTTTGCACTAGACTGGGTTTTTCTCTTGAACCTCAGTTCTTGTTTCTTTCTTCTTTTGAGGGTTAATTCTAAAGCAGCCTGAGAAAATCTTCCATTCTTCTTATTTGCCTAATGTCAGCAAGATTTTATTTCTTCAAACCCTTTTATTTAAGAAGCAAAGAGGGAGGGTTAAGGGATAAAAGCCTAGTTGTATTAATACTTCATATAAGCTTCAGAGATGAGCAAGGCAAGCATGGGTGTGCTTGTCAGGACAAGGTGTGACAGCTTACCAAAAAACAGTAATGCTTTACAGAAGCGACATGAGAAAATTTCCATATGGGAGAAAAAAAACCAATGAAAAACTGGAAATAACAGTGCAAACCCAAATGTGTCTAGCATAACTTTGGTCCATTCTCACTCCCGTTGAGGTCAGCTATAGGCTAATTGGTGATACAAAGTATGTGTATATGTATATGCTTTATGTAATATTTGTCCTTCACTTTTTTTCTGGTTTGCATTTTACTTATCTGATTGATGTTTTGCTAAGGACAAGGATCTACGGCACTAGTTACTTTGTAAGAAATGGGAAATTGGGCATGTAACCCAGGCCTACAGTCAATAGTTGAGTGAATCTGCTTCTCTTGGGTTTGCACTATTCTGCGGAAAAATCCTGCAGGCAGCATCTCTCTGTCTGAACTGCATTTGAGCAATCAAGGGCTATTTAAAGTGCTTGATGATGGGTTCTCCATGGATACCTAATATAATTTCTTTTCAGTATGATATAATCATTAGAGCAGGTTTTCACAAAACTGTTTTTACAGAAAACAAGATGGCTTAGGCAAACAGTGGCACAAGTAAACGGATGTATCATAAAAGCTACGCGAGAAGGCAGTTTAATCTACTCTCACCACATTTATCATAAATAGTAAAACTATTTCGAAAGTTTTTTCTATAAATTCTCCTCACACCCAGCAGACACATGCAAAATTCTATGATGCAATCACATTTTCCTTCTGATAATAAAAAATTAAAAACAAAAGAGAAAAAAATTACTATATCATTTCGTATGCAGGAAATCTGTGGAACTAATGTGTAACAGTAATATGGAGCAGTGTGTGTAGACAGGCATATGGGCCCTAATCTGCAAGTCACCTAAGGAATCATCTATGTAAACAGCTCTGATGACCCCATCAGAACCATCTGCAAGCTTAAGGTTATCCAGGTGCTTTTCTAGACTTTGGCACTTAACACTGAAGAACTTTGCAGGTAAAATTTAGGTCTAGATATTATTATGCAGCTGCACCAGAGTAGCAATGTTTTCTCGAAAGCAAAATTTCTAGCAATAGCAATACTTCGACAGTGAGGAAAAAGATAAAGGAAGATCCATGTGACTTCCTCTCTCTGCCCCCATTATTAACCGTATAGCAGTCTTTCAATTCTCAGTTTTCTTATTTGAATTTCCAATATGACTCTGAAGTGACTCTTTGGTTGTTCAGTTCACTGTCCTTCTAGTCAGATAGTTTGATTCTCACTTTCTGACAGAGTGTACAAACGGGCCAATTTTGTCCGCCCTTATCACAAACTTGATGGTTTCATTCTTTTCTTAAATCTACTCATCTTCAGAGCACACAGAAATCCACTGAATATAGAAACGTGCAAGGAAGTATTCCAAGAAATTGAATTACAAGAAGTAACAGCTGTTGCACAACTAAGATGTGTCTAAAGGAAAGATGCATCTTTTTACTGTGAGCATGTTGTGTATCAAACAAAATTCAGTCTAACACACTGAATTGTCCTTTATTCTGGGAATGATCCTTCTGCTGTACCTCTGGTTCCTGACCTCATAAGGACCAGTGTCCTACTCTAGAAGCAAAGAGAGCTGCTGAAATCAGCAGAGCAACCCATAGAGATACTATTGATTCTGAGCACGTTAAAAAAAAGGGTTTATGCCTCAGGGATGAAATGTCAGCCTCAAGAAAATCAATAAATGTTTTGCAAGTGATGTCAATGGGGTCAAGACTTCACTCAGAGCATTAGTTCATTCAACAAAATATGCACAATTTTAATACAGTTGTAACCTAGATTGCATTTGAATTATTGATTAGGCAAACTCTATTTTAAGACCAAATGACAGGTGCCTGAAAATGTATAGTGAAAGATGGATATATTTGCAGAGGAAATTGAAGAGACCAAGATGCCCGTATGTTATACAAGCTCTGGCAAAACCACCAGAAATTAAATTGAACATATTAACTTACCAGTACAAAGTTTTCAGTATTTCTTTTGCTTCAGTTTGTACCTGTAGGGCTGCTTGACATTCCACTTGTTTTCAGCACAATTTTTCCTTTGCTTTTCAGTAATATAGTTGGATGAAACAAAATGTGTTTGTTGGAGGATGCTTCCTTAATTCTTAATTTGACAGGAACAGCAGCAATGCCTTTGGCAGCCAAGTCTTTACTTCTGTTGTTGTAGCAGACCTAATGTTCTTGAAAGCCAAATCTTGCAGGCATCTGTTCTTTCCTGATCTCTCTTTAGCATTGCCATTGGGCACAAAGAAACTTTAAGTCTTTTATCGTGCTGCTCCCAGTGATTAAGTGCCCTTTTCTCTTATAGGCAAGACTTGGAGCAAGAACCCTGCCAAACAGAGATGCAGAACTAAAGGCACGTCTTCTCTTCCTCTAATTTCTCCTTTGCTTGAAAATCCAAACATTCCTATACTGATTTAACTCAAACTGATCTAACAATTTGGTTAGTTAATAATCTAGTTGACCTGGCTGTAGACTAATTTAACGATGCATTTAAGATGGGAGCTAGTTGATTGAGGCATATCCTTGGCTTCTGGATTCAGCTTCCTTTTCTGTGAGAACCGATTGCATTTTGCATGTTGCTTTTGCCATGCTCCCTTGTCGCGGCAGTCACAGGAAACAGCACTGGGATCTGTACAAGAGCTTTATACTTTTTCTCACTGTTTTTTCTGCCGCAGGGTTTAGGATGTGTTGTTCTAGGTGTCTGTGGTGAACTGGCCTGGCATGACCGGAAGCAAACTACCCTAAAGGCAGGCGCTTGATCTCTAGCCCCTATGATGCTTCTGCTTGTTGGATACTCACCTGGCCCCCTCCTTTTCCTTTGAGAAAACCTTTCCCTGCAGGGGCTGGAGCTGGGAGTTGTGCTGGGGTCCCTGCAGCTGTGCTGGGACCAGCAAAGCTGCTTCATCCCTCTTCCCTCCTGGGAAGGGGAAAGTGGCAGTGGGGAATGGGGACTGGGGCTGTGTTCTGCAAAGCCATGGCCATCAGCCCTGACGTTGGTCTGTCACGCTTAGGGAGGAGAAGGAGGAAGAGGAGAAGGAGAAAGGGGAGGACGAGGAGGTGGTGAAGCTTCTGAGAGCATCAAGGGAGAGAAGGGAGGAGGGGGGATGATCTGTCACTGGAGATTTTCTTTGCCTTTTAATTATGCTCTGCGTTCTCATCAAGGTTGGAGTCACACTCCTAAACCTTGTTTTGTACACCCTTCCCCACCCCCAGATGTTGGGTCAGTGTCCAGCTAATGTTAAAGAATCTGTAAATACGATCAGTGGTTACTCAAGTTCCCTTTTGCTTCCTCAGGGGATTGCCACATCCATTGGAGCAAAAATATTGAGCAGGACTGCACTGGTTTCCTTTTCAGTGAACCAGAGTGCGTTGCCCTCCATGCCAAAACAAGCTGTAGCACACCGTAGCACAGAACCATGCGTATAGTTACTTGGCTCCACATAGCCCGTAAGCAAAGACAGCAAGCCCACTATTCTCATGTGCTTGTGAACAAGGCCTCAGGAGACAGCCAGAATAGAACTGAAGAATAATACAAGCTGTTGTGATGCTAGATTGGTTAGTTACTCTCCCCTCTCAAAATCCAGCCAGCGTAGCCAGGTGCTCCAAGGTGGTGTCCAAGAAGACGAGGTTTTGGGGGCTTCCACACTTCCTCGCTTAATAGAGAACAAAAGCTAAGATTCACTTTTGAAACAATACACAGATACCATCATTTATTAGGTATAATAAGTATAATGAAAAGATTTATGATTTTTTTTTTCCTGAACACATAACATTACATAAAGAATTGCAAGCCATTTTATGCAAACTGCTTTCTCAACTCCATTTCACTTTACTTTCTGTCCAACTAGGAGACATTTTCTTAATGTGTTTGCAAGTTCTTGTCTATGTATTCCCTGTTGCATATACTCTCCCCACTGGTTTAATACACCTCTCATGTTCATTGATCAAAGTTTAAAGTCACTCCATAAAAGTGAATGGAGTTGATACCTTCAAAAAAAAAAAGATCGGGTCCTGCACATGTATTAATTTTAGTTACCCAGAGGCTTCACTACAAATTTTTTCTGCCTGTCATTCTTTGCAGTCAAGAACATTTGGTGGGGCACTATTCATAAAGTACAGATAGTTACAAAATTGCGGATGTGTTACAAGCTAACAATCCCCTGTAGCTAAGATTTCAATGAGACTTCTTTTTCCACATAGCAGAATTACCCATTTTTTCACTTAAGAGGAGAAATGGAGCATTATAAGTTTAGGATCAACAAGGCAGAAACCAGCAGAATCTTGAGAACACTTCATTGCTTGCACTGTATCCAGGTTTGCAGCATTGTGGAGTATAAGATACTGAAAGATGTTTTATGATCTGATTTTTCCTATGAGAGCCTTAGTATGAGATGGTAAGGGGTATTTATGCATTTTACAGTTAGGTATGACAATATACACTTTCCACTTTTAAAATAATTATGAACAGCAAATCAATGAAAAAGGGGCCTTTTAACAAATGTTTGATACCCATATCCATACTGCTCCAGCTCTACTCCTGATGTGTATATGGTCTGCTGAGGGGAACCATACCTGGGCTAAAGCCCGTCCCAACCCTTCTATGCTGGATAAAAGAGCTGGACCAGTATAATAGAGCTTTTTAAGGCCATAGATTTTGATACAGCAGATAAAAGAGGCAGATACCCATGAAGAAAGCCACACCAGGAGCCACTTCGAACCAGACCTGCAGGTTACAGGGGTGGTTTGAAATCCCCTCTTCCTCTGCCCGCTCTGTGCCAGCCCCAGCAATGGCATGTCAGGATTTTTAAGGTTTTACTGAAACTTTCTTACTCTTACAAATATTCAGAAATAAATACTTACATTCCACATGGATGGGTAATAGACAAGATTCTGGCTTTGGTAGGGGGCTTTCTCTTGTCTTTTTCTTACCCTGTCCCTATGGTTTAAGTGAATGAATAAAAAATGGAAGCAAAGCTATGAAGTGTTGGCAAACTAATCTGCTGCTTTGGCAGTCAATGGATAAAGATATTTGGCTTCTTGAAAAATGTGCAAAATCTTCAGGTTAAAGTGAGAAGATACATACAAAATGGGATTTTTGTGAGCTGCTTTCCTTCAGGAAGATATATGTTGTTTTGTTTACTGGCTGTTTGAAAAGCTTTTCTGAATTTAATTAGGAATATAGATGCATTTAAGATGGGCACATACACCCACATACACCCTACTCATGGGAATGAATGAGGAAACACAAGGTTTTTTAATGTTTAGACTTTATCTAACCAACCCACATCAGATATGAAGGTCCAAAATAGAGTAGATAACTTTATTGCAGAATGCCAGTACTGTTTTTCTACACGCATTTGAAAAGTTTCCAGCCTTTTCTACTAACATCCGATGATGATATTCTGGAAAACGTAGCTGGTGTGTCAGATATCTCTGGAATACCAATGCATTTTTCCCGGTGTTTATGGGGAAGAGTAAAAATATGTGGGCTTCACATTACCCAAGATCTGATCTTCATAGTTAGGAAGGCAGCAGAAGAAGAATCCCAAGCATATTTCCATAATGGCGGTGGTCCAGCCAAAGCCGTAGGCCCAGCTGAACATATTGATTCCTGTCATTTGAATTTCAGTCGAGAACTTTACTGGATAAATGACCAGGCCCATGATGGAGAACACAGCTGAAGA
Organism: Burhinus bistriatus; assembly: GCA_013397275.1. Taxonomy (NCBI): domain Eukaryota; kingdom Metazoa; phylum Chordata; class Aves; order Charadriiformes; family Burhinidae; genus Burhinus; species Burhinus bistriatus. The sequence goes on from VYXH01009033.1 coordinate 203,711, forward strand.
AACAGGAGGAAACAAAAAATGTTTAATCTAACACCCATCATGTTGCCTGCCTCCATAATACCTGTAGCTGAACCCACCCGTGTTTTGGAGGATTAGAAAATCGATCCACTGCCATGACAGACTTTATATTATTTTTCATTGAGAGTTCAAGTGCACACAGGCAAAGACCTGGTTATAGAACCAGCTGAGGGAAATACCAGTTCTAGTATGGATATACCTGCACAAGCTAAACTTGACTTCATATATTGCCTTACCAGCAACAAAAAGCAAGCCTCCAATCCCGCGGATGAAGTTGAACCGAAGTGTGTCAATGGCAAATGCTATGATGGCCAGAGCAAAACAGATGACAAGAAGTATAAAGCCGACCAGGTATGTGGCAGCAGCAGCTCTTCCCCAAGCTGGAATCATAAGGAAGATACATTAGAAAGGAACAAAATAATCCCTTGTGATATTTTTCTCTGGTTTATAATGAAAGGCTAATTTTAAACAAATGTGAAAAGAAGGTCAGCTCCCAAGAAGGAAAGCCTGGGAGCGTTCTCTCCTCTTGTAGGTGAACATTTTAGTTCCACAAGAAATCATTCACTAAGTGCAGAATGCATAAAAACACTAGCTTTGACCTCTCGTAGAAAATGCAAAGGCACTTGCATGCAAACTTCCTCTTTGGATTTAACAGTTAAGAACTGAGATAAAAATTACTGTAAAAATGTAAGAATGGGCACTCTTCTTCAATAACAAATGTCATTGTCTCAGCAGATGCCATAAAACCAGCAGTATTTTGCATGGACAAGGAGAATTAGACTGTCCCTGAAACTAATTAAATTCTTCCTCTAAGAAAAAGTGTTTATACAAGCACTACCACTCCGACATGCAAATATGAAGGTATGGCAATAGTCCATAAATGTCAAAATTCAGTGGTTTCTGCCTTTTCAGTCTTTTTTTAGCTCTGTGTCCTAAATGGAGCTAAAGATTTGGAATCTGTTTTGTAGGGAAATTTGACCTCTGCTTTTGATCCAAAGTCAGAACCATTTAATTTTGAAAAGCTTGTTCAGGATACTAATACTTTCATTTTCAAATTACATAACTTTATGTTATAACATGTCAGATCTATGCATATTGTGTTGGCATAACAACTGAAAAAAGTTATTATTTTTATATACATATATATATATAAAGTCTTGAGGGGCAACTACTGCTCAAAGGGATCAAAATGTCTCCTCTTCTGAATGTAAAAAGCCCATTTTGACACTTTTTAAATCATGTATGTAGATGAAGTAGGCAGTTAAAGTCTGCTGGGCATCTACAGACTTCACCCTCTCGCCTAGACTATGCGTTTGTAAGGTGTCAGCTTCTAACCAAGAATATACAGCAGCAGTGGCAAAAAATTGTCACAGCCCAAACAACCCTGACAATAGTTATAACTCAGTTTAAATGTAGTGCACACTGTTCTGTAGAAGTTCCCTCTGGAACTGAGTAAGTTAAGATTTTTGATACCCAGTAACCTGCCAATTTGTTTGCTTTGAGCATGCAAGTAGTACAATGCAAAGTGTCCTACCTTCCCCCTGGCCAGTCTCAGGTAGGCATGAAAGCCATCATCCTGTTCCTGGTGAGCGACACCTTGGTGCTCAACCTCTCCTCCCCCAGGGTCCACACCACCTCTGCTATTAGACTAGAAAAATGGATCAGGATTTTCCAGCTCTACATTTCTTCCCATCAGCCCATCAAAACCAATTTCCCTTTTTGTTTTCTTTTCACCACCCACCCCATCCCGCTTTATGATCCATGTTCCATTCTAGCTATCACACCCTATTTTCAGTTTTACATCGTGTCCTTTTTCTTCCTTATGCCAAAAACTTTGTCTGCTTACAGGGCTTTTCAACTGTATTATTTTTCCTGCAAACAGGCAGCTGCCTGAGAAGACTGAAAGGGACAACAAAGATGTGCCCACGTCTCATTTTCTAGCCCAGTATTTTAGCCCAAACTCTTCTCTTGGGGAGTTTACAGGAGGCTCAGAGATAGAGCATGGAATGTGGAGGTGCAGGTGGGAGGGCAGCACCTCAGGCAGAGTATCAGCGAACAGGCAGCAAGAGGAATCTCTCATACTGCTACAGCTCAATTTACCCTGTTGAGGACAGTCCGGCTCCCAGCCTCTCTGCTGCCCCTCTAAAACAGAAAAAAAGAGGCACCAGGCCATAAGAGAAGTTGCTCAGCATCAGTGACCTCACTGCTCTTGGATACAAGGGTTATAACTTTGAGCAGAAGGGTGAAATGACAAGGACATCTAGAGCTGATGGTTTTTGTTAGGTGCACAACTGGTTGTGGTTAGGTGCAAAACTCCTGGGCAAAGGAGTGTCCTTTCCCAGAGCAGACTCTGAGCACAGCTGCCCACCCAGGAAGTGCTGAGGCACCATGAGACCTCGGGGTTTCATCTCACCTGCTGCCACCACCACTGTTGTGGGCAGCAGACAGCCTGCCAAAGCTCAGCCTTGCTTCCCAAGAGCAGCTGATGGCAGAGCACCGTCCCCTGGGGTGGCAGCGTCCCCTGGGGTGGGAGCATCACCTGGGCTGGGGGCTCAGGGGGCGGTGCCTGGTAGCTGCAGCCATGTGCAGTGGCACCTTGCCCATGCCACTGTCTCCCTCCTCCACCGGGCTCGCCCAGGTGTTTTTCCTGAAGTAGTGTTACAAATGGTGTGACTGTATGAAAGCAGATTGGGTGCACGCCCAGCCCGCCAGGCATTGGCTATGTGGCAAGAAGAGACATGCTTGTTGCAGGATGCTTACATCTTTCGGAGGCATTGCTTAATCACCTAACAGCCGATTCTGTGACCCTCACTTCTACAAAAGAGAAAAAGAGTTAACTCAACATTGGAAGAAAACCAATGCACAGCTCCAAGTAAGGCACTAGGATTGCATGGAAGAGTCACTAGGGGATTTTTTTGAGGAACGGTACCCTGACTTCATCTGTCCTTTACAAAAAGTAGCAGTTATGAGGAGTCTAAAATCACAGTGTGCAAACACCTTACCTTTCTAGGGTAAAAGGCAGCAAAAGCTTTGTGTAGGAATTATTGCAACTGTTTCTATATCCGAGATGTTTATTTTGACTTGTACCAGCCTGGAGCACTAGAATAGCTTAGTGTCTTTACAAATAGGACCAAGATTTAAAATTCCTTTAAAATGCCAGATTTAGAAGAATTAAATTGGTCAGAAAACACTGACAAGAGAGTGGCAAATCCAGTCCCAAATATTCTCTTATCTTTGAATTTTGTGGGGTTTTTTTGCACAAACATAAAGCAAAAGCATAAATAAATTGTTCTAACTGCAAAGCTTTTTCTTAAAAATGTGAACTCCAGGACAAAGAATCATCAGAGGTGCAACACCAACTCAAAGTACATTTGACTCTAGAGAGAGGGCAGTTGAAAGCTGAAAGGATCTAGTCCACCTGTCATCAAATAAAAAATAGAACCAGAGGAAGTAGCAGGTTACAGGATATCAAGCTGAGTCTGTGAAAATATTCAGCAATTTATGAGATCTGTTTTCTCAGCCCCCAAAAATGTCAGTGATGTTTTGGCTATTTAAGAGTTAAAATGTGTTTGTTAGAAAATAAATGTGTATTTATGCAAGAGTGTCCTTGAATACCAGCAGGATCCTGTAACACTTGCATGCCAGTCCTATTTCTTCCTTTTTCAGCTCCTCTATCAGCTGAAAGAATGCCAATGAACACTATGGAAGGGTTTGTAGGAAGCTACACACCATGCACTTTTGAAAATGCCTTCTAACTGCCAATTTTCTGGGCAATTTTGTCTTAAAACGAGACCTTGCTACCCCGAATGGGCAAAAGGAACCCATATTTTGATGTTGATCTCAAGCACTGCAAGGGGAGTGCTTTACAGCATCTTGTAAGTCAATCAGCTATGATTTGCCAGAGGCCAGACTACCCGCAGGTGAATGCAGTAATATGTGACTACTGGAAAATGAAAGTAAGTGCCTGCCTTCCAAAACTCCCTGATGTGTGAGAAGACCACTGAGCTAATTTAGAGACCAGAAAGAGCCCTCCCATGGCAGTACAGAGCTCACTGTAGCTTATGAGCAAGCTAATTAGCTGAGACAGTATACAATAACAACACTGCTTTATTATTCTGCTATTAAAGCTAACTCAGTTTAGGGGTAGCATGACTACCTCTTGTATTGCGCCATCTAAACATGTTCTGAATGTCCTATTGCTGACTGCAGCCATAGGGAAGCTGATGGACTTCATTAGAGATCCAGGACTAAGAGGGTCTTCAGTTTCCTGCCTTCCTGATTTTACTCCCTCGCGCATTTTCCAGTTTGCAAAAGCGTAAACACTGTCTGTGCTTCAAACGTAAGGAAATAAACTTCCTTGCTCAGCAGTAAGTTGAGCCAAAACTTTGAACCACCAGATCTAGTCTTTCCTTAGCCTGCTGTGTTCCGTGCTCCAAACACTGCCTTCAAAAAAGAGTTGTTGTGCCTTGAAAATAGCATGTGAAATCTACTTCCTCCACAACAAATACAAATTTCTCTGTTTCTGGTGTATGTGGTTCAAAACATGGGAGAATATTCACAATGTTGTTCTCGTGTTTTCTCTTCTTCTGGTACCCCCACACCACATGAATTACTGAGTCTTTGGGTGACATTTTCTGAAAGCAACCCCAGAGAGCTGAGAAGTACCTCTCCTGGTCTGATCAATAGGAACATACTTCTCCAAATTTTCCTCCTGGCTTGAAGCTAAATACACAGCTAGCACTGGAAAGAAAAACAAATGTTTATTGCCAGCTCACAGACGCCAATAATTATCTACAGGTTCTTGCTGACTAAATGTTTTAACACATCAGCCACTGCAGTGTATTGTGCAGCAATTTTAGGAAGGATGGTTTTAATTCAAAAGAAACAGGGAGGGGGTCAAAGAAAATGTAACAGACATATTTTGCTCTGTTATCCTTCACACCACCAAGGGAAAGAAACACAAACCCTGCAGTTCTAGCTCCACTCTTGCAAAGCAATTCTTACAAGAACTAAAATCTGCCGTGGTGGTGATTCATCTCTATGTTGTACATAATGAGGTTGTCTCCAGGCTGAGTTTGCAGAGCTCAACCTGTTTTACATCTCTCTGATTAAAGGGAAAGAGCATTATTTTGGAAACAAGGCTGAACTCACTTAGGTTTCTCAACCTGACAGTCTTCACCAGGGCGTGGTGAACCCTGCAGAGCGCATGCTTCGCTTTGAAAAGGAGCTGCCTTGGCAGGGTTTTATCCACTTCGTTTTTGTTTGTTCTTCTCAAGAAAGTTTCTGTGTGAAGTGAGCATGTCTTCAGCAGAACATGTGTTCTCCTTAGCTTGAATCTTAAGATCAAGGCCCATCAAACTCATTAACCCACATCTCAATTTATCAGCTGAAGGGTCACAAGCTGTTAGTGTATACACAAGCCACTGTCATCCAGGACTCTGGATTCCCGGTGTTATCTGTGCAACACTGGATAGTGCAAACACTAGACAGTGCAACACTGGGCGCTGGGCAGTGTCTTCTGGAAATCACGACTCTGTAACACGCCAGCTATGGGAAATTTATGTCCTCTTTTTGAAAACAAGTGAACATTGGAATCTCTGCAAGTAATTGCTGATTGCATGAGCTGGCATTGAAATACCAGTGTGCATGTGTTTGTATACAGCAAGGTAAATCAGAAACTAATAAAAGCACCTTCTTGTGAACAAACTGTATGTGCAGACTGAAAGCTATTGACTGAAAACAATTTCAAAGGAAGGTTATACAAATGAAGAAAATCACACGTTCGTCATGGATAATTTATGAGCAGAATAAAATGAGGAAAAAATATCAAAGGCATGATCAGATATATACTATTCTCTGAGCTTCTACATTGCATGTGGATCATTCTTAAAACAACTGCATTCTCTGAATATCTTTCTCATGGGGAGTCAATACTGGATGTTTTTGTTTCTTTTTTTGTGTGTGAGTGTATATCATTTGGAGCAGAATACAAAATTTTTGGTCCTTCTGTTTGGCATCCTTTTTGGTAACTCCATTCTTTTTCCACTAGCATTACTTCTTTAGAATTCATTGGCAGTTAATACGGATTTCTCATTTACTAACAGAGTATTATCTCATCACATGCAAGCCATTTTTATGTGAGCAGGAACCAGCTTTTAGCTTGCCTCTACTTAAGAGACAGCCATGGAAGCAGAAAATAACCTATTTAGGTTCACACTAAGATAATGTCAGTGCAAAAGTTTCTCGGTGATTAGTAGCAGGTCCCATACAAATGAGAAAGGATTAGGACTTTAGGACAGTTACCCCATAATAATGATTTTAAATGACAATAGAGAGGAAAAGAACCTTTATGCATAGGCCATCTAACAGTAAAACACAGTATATATTAGCAGAAAGTAGTGTCTTGACCATAGCTTAGTGCTAAAGCCATTGCTCTGTTTGGCTTGGTGGACTCCAACTATTTTAAAGCAAAATCCTATTAATTCCCCACCACTGACTTCACTCACAATCATATGCAGGCAAAGCCTGCATCCAAGGTTTTATGTACTTCTGCAAACCTCTTCTCTTACTGAGGTAAGCAATTCAACCTAGAAGCCACTCCGACTTGAATTTGAGGGGAGGAGCAGTTACATCTTGAGGGAGTGGTTCAGATTCACCTCATCATAAGCCCAGGCATGTACAAGCTTGACTTAGAAGCTGGCTTCTGCAAATCTTGTATTAATGAGGGCTGCTCCCTGATGCTTACTTAGCACTAGGGAGGCAGAAGTGGCAGAGGGCGTAGAGCCATCATCAAAGGGAGCACCAAGGGAGTAAGTTAGCTATTAAAAATAATGTGCACACAGTGCCTCAAAATTAAAGGTTTGCTCATGAGAGTCAGGGAGTACCCCTATCACACATTATCTTCAGAGGCAGTTGCATATATTGAGAACATCTCGGGATTAAAACTCAGTCATATACGCTTTAATGCTATAACATTTTTTCCTCCTGTTTTTTCCTATTAATTTTAAATTAAAGCAGGATTGCTTACACTTGCATATGTATATGGGGGTTGGGAGGGTCAGGTAAATAAAGCAGGTAAGGTATTGAATAATCAGTACATATACATAAGCTCAGTTAATCAGAGTAGCAGGATGTACCTGCTCCCAAACTAGCCCTGAGTTAAAGATGGGTTAAAATATTTAACGTGAATTAAACAGAATCAATTTCCATGATAACACAGGCTATGAACTAGGGCTTTTAATCAAAACAGCAGAGTGGAACCTTTCCAAAGAGCTCTTTTTAAGTTTTATATTCCCAGGGCCACTTGAGGCTGAAGAACACAGAATTTACATCTCATTTCCATATGCACAAAGTATTGTTCTCACTCTTGATCTGCAGTTTTCATGCTGTGAGCAAACTTTGTTCTGAAACCTTGCTGAAAGTCGCCTTTTGCACTAGGGAGTTTCTCTCTGATAGAGAGCAGCTGTGAATCTGGATCTAATTTTCTGTTAGAAGCAAAATTTTACCATTTGCAAATGAAGAACCCCAATGTATAAGCAGAAATGGTACTTTGTGCTCATAAAATACATAATAAGCTCTACTTACTCTTCTTGTGAACGAAATAGCTTTTACAATGCATCCTAAAAATCTTCATCGCTTGCTGCTTATTGCTGATGAGGTTGTTAATGAACTGCATAGACACTTGCTACATTTGGGGCCTGATTTGAGCACAGCATGGATATTCAACATAATAGGTGACATTAGATGTATTCAATTGCAGATTAGTACTTCAGCAGGTCTGTGTGTGACCTGAAGTGTTATTTAATGCCAGCAGAAGGAAGCCAGAAACCTCTGGAACATAGGCTACCATCGAGACGCCACAAACTACCTTGAGCTCCTGGGAATTTTTGACCGATGAGGGATTTTATAATGGTGCCTGACAAAGAAGCAGCACGGCATGACAATACTCACTGACTCAATGCATTCAAGGTTGCTCAGAACAATGCAAGCTGTCTGTGAGAAGCGATATGGAAACACGAAAAAACAGTGTTTTGAGACTTTCGTTTCTTTTCCTGCATAACTCCTTTCCGGCCTAAGTAATCTGACTGTTTAACCCTACAGTGGAATTCAAAATCCATCTTGCAGTCCTTATCACTGTTCAGATTACGGAGAGGTTATTATAGCCCTGCTGTATCGGATTACCTCAATAAGATAAAGAGAGAGATGAGGTGAAGAGAAATGAGAGTTCAGCCACAAGTTTCCACACATTTTCAGCAGAGATGCCTCCTGTGTGTGAGTGAATGGTATCCTCTCAAGGACTTAAGGTCCTGACAAAGCCAAGGGTTGAGGATCTTCACAAGGTCCTCAACATCAACAGCTCATAGCTCCTGCTGGGGAGATAAGAACCCTCCACACGATTGCTCTTTTTTTCACCCAATTTAACTGTAATTATTAAAAGGAGGTTGGATAATAAACAGTGGGATGCCATCTGCAATTGCCCTCTGTAGAGTTAATTGCTGAAGAGCATAACTATTATTTAGAAAAGAGTCCGATTAAATGAATCTGCCACTAAACATATAAAAGGACAAACACTAAAATTACAAGGGAAAGCATGTCAGTGACTGCAGATGAGGAATAAAAATTGCCATGGTAATTAAATGCTCTGGGCTTCATTCCCTTCTCTTACATCTCTTTAGTAACAACAGAGTGTCTCCTACAAGCTAGGGAAAAAATCAAATTTGTTCTTTCTTTCTTGCATCAGAGTTCCTTAAATATACTGTTGTGATATTTTCATTACCATATGCTTTTAATTGAGCCTATATTTTCTAGCTTTCTAAGTTTTGAATAATTGAATATTCTACGTTATTAAGTAACTAATCTTGTAATCTTGTTTCTCACTGGTTAGTCCCAGGTAACATTACACTTTTAGGAGACTGATGACTTGGGAAATTATGTCTCTATACACTATCATTAAAACTACTGGCAATCACCGTATATAAATATAACTGTTTCATGCTACGATGCAGCAGGAACAGCAACAAGTTTTAGTTTTCAGTTCACCCTGTGTAAAAAGAGTCAAGGTTCACCCTGTAATCCAGGCAATGCCCAGAGCACAGAGCTGGACCCCATCCTGGGGTCTCCCACAGGCTTCCTTGGACTGGTCAGAAACCTCCCCAGCCTTTGTTTCCCAGCTGCAAGGACACTTTTCCAAAGCTACTTGAATTTTACCAGATTCTGAAAGCCTTTCGGTGCAGAACCTTGACTTAGAGAAAAATCTGCAATAAATGCCCTGTGACTTGAGCTGGTCCCTGCTTAAAAAGCACAGTTACTTGTTTACTTCATTTCTGTTCCTACATGCAGATACCCTGGGATGCCAAAGAGCCGCCGGGACAGCCTGCTTCTCCTCCCAGGCCCTGCTGAGAGGGGCTGTCTCCCAGCCCGTTCCTCTGGAAATACCCCATGTCACTCTGCTCAGGGCACTTGCTTCAGCTTGAGGCAAGTGAGGGCTTCCTCATGTCTGGGATTAGGTGCTGGCTGTCAGATGCGATGGGAATGTGGGGGAAGGCAAAACAGTTTTACGTAGGCAGGGTGGCAACGGGGAAACTTGGTGTCTGGTCTGCCCTGTGCCTCAGGTGTGATGAGTCAGTGGTCTGCTGGAGAAGTTAGTTTTCCAGAGAGAGAGCCGTGGGGCCATCAGTGCAAGGCCAGTGGTAGATGTAGTACCAAGAGAGGTCCTTTGCTGCTCAGAGACTGCTCCCAACCACACCATGTACCTCGCTGTTATATCATTAGCTGGGGATTTTTAGCAAGTGATTTCCGTTTTGTTATTCCTCCAGAATCATAAATGGTGCTTCATCATGGCAAAAGATTCCCGGGACTCAAGAGCCTGATACAGGCAAATTTGCCTAGAAGACAAGATGCAGGAAGGTTTCCTTTCCAGATGGCAAAATCATTCATCCCTCCACTAATCTCCAGAGCCACTAAACCCTCCACAAATCCTATGAAAAGGATGTAATTGAATACTATGATGTGAAAATAACTAAAGATCTGGATTCCAGATTTCCACATTTGTCATGTGGAAATGCCTTTTCCTGATTTTTTTACCCCAAGATCTCTGTTTTCACCATGCAAATGAGCTGACCACTTCAACTTAAATTTAGAGCTTTAAGCTTGCAGTTATTTTGATGGTAGCATCTGCATGTGGAAGACCTGCAGGGCTGGGTGGAACATAAGATGGGACAAGTGTAGCCATCAGTTTTCCATCCTATTGTGCATCACATTGGGACTAATAAAATAAAATCAGTTAGTTTCCTGCAACAAAACCCACACATGTTTAAACATCTTCAAAGCCTGCAGTGGAATAAATTACACACTGAAAAAGTGTCTCAGGTCTGCAAGACACACCTGTTCAAGAGAGGTTATATAGCCAAAAATCAAGAAAAACAAGGGAGTGCTGTGCCAGCTTCATGAAGGGGTATAACCTCCACATTTTCTCTGCAAGCTCAGCCATGTCCCAGCCAGATACCTTCCATACTGTGCTCATTATCTATTAAAAAAGCCTTTTCCTCTGTCCTTGTAAAGGTTTAAGCATGTTATAAGCTTGAGGCCTTTATTTGTTCCAAGTGCCAGAACATTGCAGAGCTACAGTTTGTGTCTCTCAGTCCCTCATCCTTAACTCCATGCATTTCTAGGAAGTGTCCTAATGCACTAAATATTTTCTTCCTAGAAAGATCGATTTATTTGAGCTAAATATGCTTGAAAAGCAAAAGACTTCTGATAAAGTCTAGATGAGCGTCATATGGTTAAAGCAGAAGATCTGAACTCTTGAAGAAGATGAGTGTACAAACTCTTCATATTTTCACTTTCCACAGAGTTCATAAACTTTGCAAAAGGTCAAGGGTGCGCAGATGTTTTCACAGAAGACAACTGCACCAGTAGAATTACTCTACCAGCTTTCCAAAAAAAAAAAAAAAAAAAAATTGTCTTCCCTGTGAAGTTTTAATTCTGCCAGTTTTAGCAACTATTCAGAGACTCCAAACTCCACTCGTGAAACCAATGAAACATTCAGCCTTCTTCCCTTCCAATATGACTGACCTCAATGATGTTTGGTTTTTGTCTTCTACCTGTGTATATACATATGTTAAGCCAAACAGCAGAGATTCAAGAGGAATTACAAACATTGCAGGTGGAGAGTTAGATTTCAATTTGCACATTATATTGAACAACTTGCAAGAACGTTACAATTATATCTAATTATGATAGGATGAAGATGTCTGCAGTGGATTAAGATAGCTATGCTGTCCAAGTCATGATGAGAACATTTGCTGGCAGCTGCTGGGGTACACATGCATATCACATATGTCAGTGAAACCAACCCCCCAGGAAGACCAAATTTCAGAACCTACCCAGCCTATGGCAGATTAAGTAGGGAAGCTGAGAGTAAAGCCCAGAGGAAAGGAGATGGGAACGGTGGAATAGAGGGGACAAGAGAGAGTTCATCTCAGGAAAGACGTAAAACACTTCTGTCCTTTCTGTTTACATCACATCTTTTGTCTCTGTACTTGGGAAGGTGTGTAATTACACTTTGTTTATCCAGCACTGTGTTTACCTTGGCACAATACAAGGTTAAACATCCCAGAGAACATGATGCTGAATGCTTCTTTTCTATGACCTTTCTGGAGCAGTGTAGATAAATGTAATCCCAGAATTATTAAAACCCTGTGTTTCAGCACTGAGGCACAACACAAGACCTGGATGCTCGCAAGTGAGATGCTGTCTCATGGCCTGGTCTTTTGGGTGGAATCCAAGACCAGCATCAGGCACCTGCACCCTGCGTGAGGAAAGGCAGGAGCCCCAGAAGAAAAATCGCAACCCCACACCAACTGAGCAAGGACAGAATGATAGGAAAACCACAGGACAGGATTGGATCTGAACACTTCCCACCTCTGGAGAGAAGGTGTCTGAAGGAAGGGCCTGGAAAGGATCAGGACAGGGACATGAGTTTGCATCCTTAACGGTCAGGTCTACAGCCTTCTTATGAGTTAGGGGTAACCCATCACTACAGTGGCTGAGATCTACATTGTAATGGCATAATATTGCAAAGGCAGAAGCCTGGCAACGTAATCCACTGTCACTTCACCTAAGGACACATTTTTTACATACAGGCTTTACGCATTCTCTCTTTGGTTAAATGACTCCATCGTCCCAGACATAATTTCCTTTTCCACCTGGAAATTTTGCCCAGGAGGATTTTGAGGATTTGCTTAGGTTTTCTCAGTGTTTAGTAAGCTTGAAGAGGTCAAATGACAGATGCATGCTCATTGAGAGCATAATGCAGACATGCAGCACATGAACAGTGTTTCTAATGCATTCAGAAGCATCAGCTGGCTCTCCAACGTATACGCTGAAGAATATTCTGCATGCGTGCACCAAGTCCAACATTTCTGTGTTAGAAGTGCTGGACCTATTGTGGATGTGATTCACGGTAACCCCAGACATCGCAGGATAGCCCACATAGGGGATGACCTCCCTGGTTTGTCTGTAGATGCTGTCCAGTGGGAAACTGTGCATCCAACTGCAGAATTTAAGCATGTAAGAGTGAGGCAGGATAAAGAAGGAAGTGAAATACCAAACGACCATGTAGGAACTGGAAGCAAGGTGAAACTTCTTTTGTATTACCCAGAGAAGCAAGGTAAAACTTCTTAGTATTTTCTGTCCAGTTGAAGCTGGCATTCATGACACAGATAGGGCCTAACCTGGAGATCAGGAGGAGGGCTCACTTTTCATGGACACTCAGGACTGAGAAGCCCTTTGCTAAGCACCATGGTCTCTCCCCTGCTCTCCAGTGCCATGTACTAGAGGCCAGGTTGCTGGCTTGATCTATGCCCAGCCACACAGCTGGTGCAGGAACTCTCAGAGCAGGACTGGGCATGATGCTGAATGGAACTAGACTTGTCCTGGAGCCCTACACTCACAGAGGCCTGCTACAATTAACTCGTTACAGCTGAATTTTGTGAATAGAAGGTAGAGTTTGACCGTAGACAATAAACTTTCAGGAACAATTTTGAAAAGCTGTAATAAATGATCACTGAGATTGCTTCTGCAAGTGTTTTTACACTCATTTTCAACAAGAGCGCCTGAGATTCTGAGCCTTAGAGAAAATGTTCTTCCTTTTTGAGTTAGCATAAATTTGAACTTTCCTCCTGGCTCAGGCTAACAGCCCATCACTCACAATAACTTGTTTCAGACTGTGGCCAATAGCAGATATAGAGAAAAAAAAAGAAAAAAAGAGAAAAAAGAAACAGGGCACATCTAGAGTGATCCTTCTCTTGGTCTATTCTCCCAGACTCAGTGGTTTACATCTTTTCAAGCTGAAGGTTGCACCTGGGTCAACATGTTTAATAGCATACTTAATCAAAACTCAGTACAAATAAAAAATCCTTTCATCTTTTAAAGCTTTCTTTCATAATCACAAGGAGACTCTTTCATACGACCCACCTACCGGAGCAGTTTCAGGGCAGCATTCTGCAGCCTGACACTCCCTGGGAATATCTTCCTACCATCTTACATTTTTACCTCCCCATTTCTTGCTGGCACTTAGGACTGGCTTCCCACAGTAATGCCAGGCTTACCCATGCAACTCGCTATTTGGACGTTTGATCAGCAGTAGCTGCTAAGTTTTGAAAAGCAGTGATTAGTGAGAGAGGTTACTAGCTGCTTCTAAGAGAGGAAGAAAACTTTAAATGCTGTAATATTTCTGCACTGGTACATTACCATGTGTGGGTTTTTTTGTACTATGCAACCCACCATCTAAAGCAACCAGGTTTCTTTTTGCACAGGGGTGAGGGGATTTTTCTTCTTCATCCTGTTAGTCAAAAGCCTTGGTGTGTTTCAGTGACAGTCCCTATTGCCCATAACTTCATAAACTAATGCCAGATACTAGGCAATACGGTTAGGAGAGTTGAGGGAAGATGAGCTTGGAGATGTGACCCACTGCTTCAGAGACTGCTCCCCGCCACCCTTGCAGGCACTTACCGTAACCCATGAGGGACTCGCAGGTCCATTGCCCACCCTGCCCAGGCCTCGTACAGCTCTCCCATAACGACGCTTGGTGCACGTAGGGCAAGGTCTGTGACTCCAGCCAGCCCCTGCCCGCCAGTGCAATGATACCAAAGATGACGCCTATGCCCAGGAGCAGGGGTAGGATCCATCTGCACCGCGTGTAGTCAAGGCCGTACTTCACCATCTTCCAGGGCAGGGGGAGGCTGGTGGGATGAGGATGGCCGTCTCTGCCACAGACTCAGCGACAAAAGCAATGAGTGCTTCTGCAAAGCTCCTGGAAAGTGAGCGCTGGTACCTACAAGCGCCTGTGCAGATGTCTGAGAAAAGCTTTTTAATCAGGAGAGACACGGCAGGGAGGGAGGGAGGGAG